>JAKUBH010000024.1:0-186350 GCA_030563205.1 Sugiyamaella marilandica
CACTCTGCTATCTGAAGTTCCCACCGCTCGATAATCTTGATAAGGTCCTCGAGGGGAGTCCTTAACCACTCGGCAGTGTATGGGTCTCTCGTCTCAGGCTGGTCGTCGAGATCTTTGACATATTCGAGGTCAAAAACAGAGGCAGCCCAAAGAACTTCTTCCTCTTTATCCCACTCGGAGTCACTGGCTACATCCCACGCCACCAAAAGCACTCCTCAAGCTTCTCACCTTGTGACCAGGGAGGCTCCCACCCCCAATGCTTTGAGTGAAATCCCACCGCACTATAGTCAGAGTGCCCATGGCACTTCGATTGCGCAGGCGCGGGCCGAAGTTACAGCGGTAGCGACGGAGTCACTGACGAACCCTGTGAATTCGGCACTATTACCGGATGCATCATTTCGTTCAACGTCGTTGGAAACAACTGGCAGCGCTTCCCATAGTGTTCCGCTTGCTGTTGATGCATACACAGGCGAGGCTCAGACGGCAACTCCCATACCTCAGAGTGCTGAACTTGTGATCCCACAACCATATGGTCAATTGGATGTCAACGCAGCTGCTGCCAAGGCCGAGGTAGTGAAACACTCGGCTGAACCTGTTGACATAAGAATAAATCCAATGACATCTATCTCTGAAGCAGGGGTTAACATTTCGGCAGCTACATCTGAAGCTGAATCTTCGTCGCGGGGCGACGTGTCAGGCGTCGCCTCACCAACAAGCGCTCCGCAGTCAACGACAGCCGTGGAAGGTCCGTTTGTGGAAGGTCCGTCGTATCAAATAACTGCTCTTCCGACACCTTCTCCCTCATTATCGTCGCCATCGTCGTTGTCATCAGTATCCGGCGAATTGCCTTTGCAGAAAGTGGATGTATGTGGTTACGAAATATATAAGGAATGCATTCACACTTTCGACAGTTTCAACGATTTGAAAATATTTCTGGAGGAGAGACGTACTGCATTTGAAAAAGATGACACATTGCAGTATACTGCCATACTTAACTTCAATGAAAAGCAACTCTCAACGTTGGAAGAAACTGGATTGCGTGATATTCTGCCTCGTTTCCGCGTGTCGTGCCTCGATGACAGACTAAGCTCTATGATTATCAAATTCGTCAATGAACCTCACGAATTGGGCCACACGTGGTTTGAAAAGGAGATCATCGCTAAACTTGGATCGTTTGGTGTTCGAGCTCCGCACAAATTGCTACGAAACATAGGTTCTACAAGGCAAAAACGTGGAGACAAGGGGAGCAAGGAACCAGATTCTTCTTTTAGACCTCTCGGGTTACCCGCTAACTCTCCGCCATACTTTGCCATCGAAGTCGGTTTGAGCGAGTCTTTGAGACAGTTACACAACGACGCTGCTAGATGGATGGACGGACACCCGTCGTTGCCAAAAGGGGTTCTGGTGATCAGTATTGATCAGCGAACAGGACGGGAGAAAGTAACTTTTGAACTTTGGACGCGCGATAATGTGGATGAGCGTCCGACAATAGTATATGAGCACAGAAATGAGAGTTCGTTCGATACATCTCTGATTATTCCAGCTAAATTACTCTTTAAGAAGGTTCCTCGAAGAGTTCCAGACGGTGAATTTGAATTTTCCCCAAAAGAATTGATCGAAGTTTGTCATGTCTTATTGTACATCCGGGCGTACGAGCAGCTTGCCCTCGAATTCGGAGTTGATGCGGAAGAAGTAACTCACAGGTACACAAATATGGAACACCTTCGAAGCTTTGTATCCGAGGCATTGAATAGCGAGGTGGCAAAGCAACAGTGTCCGGGCTTTATTCTAGTACGAGACTTTTCTAGTTCGGATTTGCTGAATTCGCAGTCTGATAGATCACAGCTGCCGAAATTTGTGGCAATAGTGGATGAAGCTTCAAATGCGGCCATTCTGAAGTTTCATAATGAAGCCTACGACATTGTACTAGAACGTGGTATCGAATTTTTGCTGACGAAGTTGAACTTGTCATCACGGGGAGAATTCGAAAGAGCGAGAACACGGAGAGAATCCCAAAGAGCAAGATCAGGAATAGAGTTCCAAAGAGCGAGTACTGGTACGTGCACTACGGATGGCTGGATCTTCGAGCCTGAGGAATGTTTAGTTTCGTCGTCCGGTAAGAAGATGATTGTTTTGGCAAGTGACATCAAAAATTCCGACCGTCTCGCTGAACTATGTTCACGATGGTTAGGTGTCCAAGGCATGCAAATGGCAGTATGCTTCCTAGTGGATACGACGGCACGAGTGGGAGAGAGAGATTGTACTATGATGTTTCTACGAATTGAGGAGATGGAGCTGATTGTGGAGGAATTGATCTACAAAGAAGAATTATCAGGCCCAGTGGGTAAATCTATATCAATTGACGTATCTTTGTTGAGGAATGACGGAGCACCGCGAGAGGAGATTAACTTTGATGGCAGAGAGTTCTCTGAATTCTGTCGCGGCCTATTTCCACAACCACAAGAAAGCTTGAGACCTTCAGACCCTACACAAGAAAGCTTGAGACCGTCGGACTCTACACAAGAAAGCTTGAGACCGTCGGATTCTACACAAGAAAGCTTGAGACCTTCGGACTCTACACGTAGGAAGAAGCGGAAACTGGGGGCTAAAGCGTGAGGTGTCTGAAAGGGTATGTATCGTGATCTATGTATCGTGATCGGTATTTATAGGAAATCAACAAGGTTAACATGTGCTAATAAAATTGTGCTGTTTTGCGAATAATTAACCTCCCTTACTATATTTCCAACTTGATGGATAGCATGAATTGTTTCATTGTAATGTTCGAGAAGTTTCTGTATGCGAGCAACCTATAAGGTAGCGAGAGAGTAACTGTCAGCACATAATTATCAGCTTGACCGAATATTGCAAACATTTTGTTATTAAAGGATGTTGATTGTACGTGATGTGCAATATTCTAGAACGAGGAGTGGTACCATTCTTTTTCGTCACGAGCTTGCTAAAGTGCCTGATTTCCGTACCGAAGGGCATGATCGGTTATATCACGAACTTTCATAATGCTCAATATTCCAATTCCTTAAGTCAGAACACTAAGTGAATGATAACTTCAAGTGAGTGATATTGCCAGGTAGCGATCAGCACGACGAGAGTCGGTAATGTTGACCGGCAGTAGTCCACTTAAATCTAAACGCCGTGAGCCAAGTGCTCTATGAGAGCGCATCACTGTTTTTGGCTAATATATAGTGAAAGACTGGTGGAGCTGCCATTAAAATTGGCCGCAATTTGGTTCACGGAAAATGCGTGCACATATAGACGCAATGCTAGTACTTGCGGCAATCTCAGGACTCAATCGAGGATGAAACACTAGATTCAATTAAACAGCATTGTTGTACTAAGTTATAGGAGTAAGTTACTGGGTGTTGTGATAGTTTTGATGGTGGTCATGTCGTGTCATGTAACGAGGTCTGGCCGTTGATGATCCACTTTAGATTATCACTCACTGGGGCAAAATACGCGATGAGAGAGCTGTTTAATGCCTTGGGAGCGTGGGTAGGTAGTTAGTGACGATTGATGGACATTTTTGGTCTTAACGGTAAGGTGACCACAGTACTTCCAGGGTCCACCGTATCGCAGTTTTGCCAGCCATCTCAGGTGGTGCGTCTACTGAAAGCAGTGGATCCAGAATTGTTCAGCATTCAAGTAGACGATTCCGACTTTAAAAGCAAAATAAGATCATGTATGTACATTTTAAAGTTTAGTGCTCTTATTTTAAGGTCAACGAACTAAAGTGAATGCAGTGATGGCCCTGCTGCTGAAATACTACGACAACTACTATCTCAACCGACGCGAGTCGCCTAATGTCATAAAACTGCATCCAGCGGCGACATACGCGAAATAGTCAAACTTCTCAATTTGATACTGTTGGTGGCGGTGGTATGCGACCGCACCGAGGTATTTATTGATCAGATTCAGAGCCTCCCTGAGACAATTCAGACAACGCTGATGCAGACCCGTGTAGTGGAATTTGCAGACTCCAACAAAAAAAACAAGACATAAGCAATTGAGTTGCGTTGAATAGAACTGAATTGTGACTGCTGTATGAATCGTAGCAGTGCAGTGCACTGGCGCTGTTGTCTCCCTAGTGCCGTCTATCTATCGGATCTGCGCTATCTGCAGTGTGTCACGTCGTCCTATCTGTGCCGCATCGGCATCAGCAGCTATCTGCTAGAGGTATCGGCTCGCATGCAAACGTGACTAGCCTCGCCCTAGATTCGGGAGGGCTTCGTCGTTACAATTTTGTAATTGAAAACAATCCACTGGTGCGAAAGGGCGTCTAATTGTTGGTGCTGGCAGTCCAGAAAACACACCCATAGAGCGACACGCACTTGGCTTGATGCCCATTGGATTTGGGTCGGCAGTTTTTGCATCCTTGCTGACCGGTGTTGGCCCTGGTACGCCCAGGAGGCCTCCCCGCCCCGTCAATTGACGTTGAAAGCACCATCCACTGCGAAGCGAGCGACCCCGCGCACGCCCTCCAGCTGCCATGGGAGTGCCGCTGTGGCGACCAAAGGCCGACGAGGCGGCTAAGCCCAAAAAACGGCCCCGTCTGGAAGCGGACTCGTGTTGCAACGACTACGAGTGGGTGATGCGCCAGTCCGTGCACACGAGGTCGCCTTCACAAGGTCCCGACGCGAGTGGCGAGTACTGGGCCACCACGCTGCGCCGGCGCCCGTCGATACACCGCGGGCTGGCCGACAGGTACAGCTTGCGGAGGCGCAACTCGCCTCTCAGCTCGGCAGGCCGCCCGGGGCCCACCAGCCCGTACGGCAGCGACGCTCTGTCAAGGCGCTATTCGGCGGTCGACCTGCTCTCAACGCTTGGGTCTCCGCCAGACACGGTGGCGCCGCCACCACCTCCGCCCCCTCCGCCACGGTTCCGCTCGCCAACGGGGCTGCCAGTGAATCTGCCTCCTCCACCGCGACCGCCCGCAGTGGACCTGGACTACGACCGCGCAGTGTGGTATTTCCCGACCGACGTGGAGCACCGCGGAGAGCAGCTCATGAGCGACAGCCGCCCTCCTTCGGGTACTGCGAGATCGCGGGAGCGGCTGTGGTCTTACGACGACCTCGAGACCAGCGACTCTGGAAGCAGCAGGTTTCTCGACGAGTTTGACCAGGCCATGTCGATTCTGTCTTCGCGCAGCCGCCGGTCCAACTTGTTGCAGGTCCACTTTGCGAACCCCGTAGTTGAAGGCGACTCGCGGCACGACGACGACACGCAGGACGACGACGACGACGACGACGATGACGACGATGACGAACACCGCCACGAACGCCACAGCGAACATCACCACCTACACGACGAACACCACGAACACGACGAACACCACGAGCACCACGAACACCGCGAGCACCACGAACGCCGCGAACACCACGACCAACAGTACGATCACCATCATCACGAACATGACTCTGACAGATCCCTGTACATGTCACGGCCGTTGCTGTCTCCGCCTGCTGTAACACAAGAGGGCAGCGATGACGACAGCCACGAGACTGCCGGCAACCAGCTGCCGACTGCCTCTGCAAACGCACCAGGTGCAGAAGCAGACGGTCAAGCAGGCCAAGCGGATGGTCCAGCAGATACCTGAGCAGACGTCAGAGCTCACTCACTGGCAATGACGTTGAAATAATTCCTGGCAGCTCGCTGGGGGACATTGAAAATTGCAGTTTCGTCTCGTACTATCAATGCATGACATGATGTCGAGTTATTTATTATTTTTGTTGTTTCTGTACGAGGTTTATGTATGACTATGCAATACACGATATACTGCGATGTGACTGCCGAGTATCTAGACCGGCCAAAGCCGGCGATGAGGTTGGCAGCGATTAGAGGTGTCAATTGATGTTTGCAAAGAATACAGTGAAATCCAAAACGCCAGTCTGTGATGTTTGAGGAGGCCAATCAAGGCTCTCGCACAACTAGAGCAATAAATTAGCAGTCGACAACTAAAAAGCGCTTCGGAGGAGTTAGTAGTCAGTCAGTAGAGGCTTTCGCGATTCCGTCGCGCTGTGGCAACTGCTGCTGCCGCAGTTGAGGCGAGGACACTGGCGTTAGAATAGATTATCCGCGATAAAGGACTGACCACTTTAGAGGACTACAATTACTATTATATTTAGAGGCCTCTGCTAGAAAGCATATTGGTTATAGAGTTAAAGCATATATAGGAAGATGCAATGTCACGGCTAGTATTTTAATTCAACTTCGGAGCAGTTGATGTCACTAGCGTGTAATTAGTTATCCGCAATAAGCTGCTATGCTAAAAGATTACAGTTATAGTAATATTTAGAAGCCTCTGCTAGAGGGCACATTGAAGAAACTCATGGCTATAATTTCATGATTAAACTGCGCAAAAATTGATGCGTGGATGCAGTGGTTGGCACGCATTAGTCACAGAATAGAACAAATGTCCAATAAAGGGACACAATTAAAGGTTTACAGTTAAACACCTCCAATTGAGGATCGACAGTGAGATATAACCCGCTAAATATGTTTAGACGAAGAGTAAAACGCGAATTTGACGACATGCATGTAAACGAGCATAAGTATAGAGATCTCGAAGGAAATTGCAATATAAACTCTGCAATTAATGACTAGAGCTAAATAACTACTTTAATAAATTCAGTCAGATTACTTCAATCAGATGACCTCACTTAGACGTCTATGCCTTCAAAATACAACTTAAAGGTAATTCGATACAAGGACTGTACTAATCAGTGCTTCGATAGCAAACAGCACCCGCGCTCGCAGATTACAGCAGGCACTAGTAGCTGGCAGTAGCCGACTTCGGAAACGCGGTCAGTTCACTTCTACTGACTGTTTTCGGTACCGCAAAGCTGTTGTGCAATACTATTGTCGGGCCAAACTAGTCGCCACCAGCTGTACCTCATCGGTGTTCGAGTGCTGCCCCCTGATATACCGATATACCGCAGTACGCACGCTGCATGCGCCTGCAGCGAACAAAAACTTCCCCCCCACCCCTCCCCGACATCGGCTCTGGTAGCAACTCCTGCATGCTGGCAGATAGCACAAAATACACCCAACAACCGCCGTGTCTCGCAAGCTGTCGTTAGTATATGTCCTTGGTTGGGAAAAATTTCCGGCCCGTCATCTGACCCGCAAACAAAGTTTACGGCTTGTCTGGTGCGGCCTTTTCTTCTATCAGTGGCAGAAGCCCCATCGCCGCTCGACGGTTGCCGACTTCCCAATGCGGCAAGTCAATCTGATAAAAATTTGACAGTAGGCGGCTGCGATGCGGGTCCGGATCGGTGCTCTTCGGCCTGTAGAGCCGTGCGTTCCCATCCGCAAACGAGAGAGCGTCTTTTTCTTCGTACTTTTCATTGTTTGTCACTGCTGTAGCGGCGGTCCCCATCACAACATCTCACCAAATCTCGATATTGGAGCTTCAACTGCTATCATTTGACGCAGCGCCGCAGTAAAGCCAAGTCTAGGCGTAATAATAGGCACTCAGCATCGGGTCTGTTTTGTCACATTCTAGACCGCCCCCGACTAGCGAGCTATATAAGTCCTTGATTGTCGCTGGAGGGCAACTTTCCTACAAGGCTGGAACTGTACCCACGGTTTGTGCCAGTATTCCAATTGATATTTCGCTGACCTGTTTCGTGTCTGGACTTGGTTGGCATCGGTATTCCAGGCGGTTTTCCACGGCACTATTCGACCTTTTTGCTGATATCGATATCTAATAGCATAAGTCCTCGACAGGCGGTTGCGGAGCTGGTTTCCAGCTGATATTTGCACCGTTGGTGTGCTGACAGGATTCCCATTGACTCGCTGAGGACTGACAGACTGTATATAGGTCTCTTGTTCCTCTTCATAATGCCGCAAAGTCTTTCGGACACGGTGCGGTCCACGACTCCTCATCTGGCGGTGCTGGGAGGGTCTCCCCCGGCAGATGTGCTCCATCTGAACCACGACAAGGATAACGGCTCGCCACTGAAGGGCTCGCGGTCGCCGTCGGACCTGAGTGTCGTTTCTCCCTCGGTGCTGACGGACGGACTAACGAGGACGTCATCCAGCAGCGGCCCCGCCACGATGGTTTTGCATAGCAGCGAAGACGACTGTGAGGACTACGAGTGCCTGCCGCTCAACACCTCGCTGGCTGCCAATTTGATGGCTGGCGCCTGTGCGGGGATCATGGAGCATACCGTCATGTATCCCGTGGACGCCATCAAGACCCGGATGCAGGTCGCTGGCGCCATGAACTCGTACTCGGGCATTGTGAGCGCCGTGACACGGATATCTGCTGCTGAGGGTGCCCGCAGCCTGTGGAGAGGTATGTCGTCCGTCATGGTGGGCGCAGGGCCTGCACACGCTGTGTACTTCGCGGTGTACGAGTCTGTCAAGCACTCGCTGGGCGCAAACAGAGACAGAAACCACCATCCCGTCATGGCAGCGCTTGCGGGTGCCAGTGCAACAACAGCCAGCGACGCACTCATGAACCCATTCGACGTGATCAAGCAGCGGATGCAACTGCACGGATCCAAGTACCGATCGTTTCTGGGCTGTATGGCCGACATCTACCGCCGTGAGGGTTTCAGCGCCTTCTACGTGTCGTATCCGACAACGCTCATGATGAACATCCCGTTCACCGCTGTGAACTTCACCGTGTACGAGTCGGCGTCCAAAATGCTCAACCCGAACCGGGTACACGACCCACTTGTCCACTGCATATCAGGTGGAGTTGCTGGCGCCTGTGCAGCAGCTGTGACCACTCCACTGGACGTGATCAAGACGCTGCTACAGACCAAAGGGCTGAACTACGACAGTAAGGTACGCCAGCTCAGCTCGTTCAAGGATGCGGCATTATATATATACAAGACTGGCGGCATTCGAGGGTTCCTGAGTGGTCTGAGACCGCGGGTCGTCTCCAACATGCCTTCGACCGCCATCAGCTGGACTTCGTACGAGATGGCCAAGTTCTATCTGTACCGGACCAGTGTTGCAGGCTCGTCGCGGATCTGAGAGCGTAAAGCTGGGGCGAAAGATGTCGTCAAAGAAGAAGAAAAAATTTGAGGTATCGGCAGTGGGCAAGCGCTGGATACCATTTTTGCATAAAAAACATAACAAAACAAAACAAAACAAACAAACTTGTTGTTGATCTTATGACATGTGTACAGTTATGACGATAATATGATGATGACGATGATGACATGGTCATTACGAGAAGTAATATATGATGTTGGTCGTGTTGACTGTCAAAACATAAAAAAATGCGTAGAATATGTTAAAACATCGATGATGTTGACGTTTTCTTGCGAACCCCATCGCACTATGGCAACTGCTGCGCAGCTGAAGGGAGACGCTACTTTAGAAGAAGACCGGGATTGTTATAATATTTAAGGGCCGCCACTTCTAGTAGACTGCCGGGACACAATCCGGCTGAAGGAGTATCTGGCAACTTGTAGAATCTGCATTCATTCGAATCTATTGGTTATATAACGAGATGATGTGTGACTATTTGTGATGTAGATATGTAGCGAGTATAGCTGTACAGTTACAGCATATAATAAAATGCAATTTGATGACTACCATTTGAAGCCAACTGGGCGCAATAGTTGCCACAGCGCGACGGAGTAGTAATATATGTTTTAAGGTGATTTCAACTGGCTTGCAATTACCAGGGATGAGGTTATTACCATGTCGACGTGGGCGACCATCGACTCGCGTTGCTGAACATCCGGGGTCACTGCGTGAGCCCATCGACAGCCTCAACTTCTGCTTCCACAAGCGACGCCTTCTCCATAACCCACCGCCATTCGCACTGAGAAGCCATTGGGCACGCCCTGCACTTGGACGCCTCGGAGGGGTCCACTCCTATGGCCTGGCGCCGGCCTTTCCAGAACGACATGGAGAATTCCACCAGGCTGGCCAGCGTCTCTTCGCTGTAGTTGAACCTACACGTCCCAATCGGCTGGCCATAGCTTTTGCCAATAGCTCGCACATACGACACTTCTAATACTGTCGAAAGCTTTTTGTCTAACTGGGCAACCTTGGACGACAGAATGTTCTGCAACCCATACAAACAAAGGCGATCTTGGTGCGAGTAGCCCAATCCAGTACGAATTAGTGACAGAAACTGATTGCTGAACGGCATGTTGGGATCCACCTCAAACCATTGGTAGACTTGGTCAAAGTTAGTAGCGTTCTCCATCAAGTCGTTGAGCAGCTTTCTATACACAAGCAGCTGGTGGTAGGCAGACAGGCGCTGAGAAGGTGGCGGAAGACTGCTTTTCATGCGAGTTTTCGTGTCGCTTATCACGTACTCATCATTGCGAATGTGTATCTCGTCAATATACCCCGACACCACCACATTCTGTAGTACTCCAAACACATAGAGCTCTCGAACAGGGTGGCCCCGACCAAGTGCGTCAGCTCGATCAATCATGTCGAGTAGTTTCTTGGCAAACGTTTCCTCTCTCGACATCTCCATTGTATCAGGAACAGCGACAGTCAATTGCAGCAGCTGGTCAGCCTCGATCTCCAAAGACTTGTGCAACTGGGTACCGACTTTAGTGGCCGTCGTCTCGACTTTGCCGCCTTGACACCACTCGTAGAAGCTTTTCAGTTCGCAGTACTGGGTAGCAATATCAGTGACATTGAGCTTGTTTTTCCTGAACCTCCTGAGCGGCGAGTCTCCGTCTTTTAGCATGCGAGGAAGAAACCGGCCTTGGGTCGGCTGCTGCTGTTGCACCAGTGCTTGAGAATAACGGCGACATCCACATAAAAATCGCTTCCGCAAATGCATTATGTCAGACATCACGACGTAACCGGATTCTTTCCAGACAATTTCTGAGCAATCAGACTAAATACCACGCAGGTACCCAAAAAACTTATGAAGTTGAAGAACTTGCCGTTAGACTAACGCGTGAAACTTGTACATACAGCTGCCCGCGAATACTCTCTTTCTTCCTCCTCGGAGCGAAACGAGGCAAAAATTCTTCTTAGATTCGGCAACGCCTGTAGTTAGACATTATGTTGACCATGAGTTAGGTCTGAGACTTACCATCTAGATGACAGACGTAGTAGATGAGAGGAGAGAGCTAGCTGCCTAGCCATGGTAATTCATCAGGTAAGGGCAAGCCGCCAATAGCATCGAACTGATGAATCTTCCGGGGTAATGCAAATGTGCAGTAGTAGCAACCTGCTATACAAAGCTGACAGCCGACATAGCGTAAAATTCAAGTGAGCAATTTATGATAAATTAATAAATTGACACTACTAAACACCAGATATTATGCTATACAAGATATTTTAACAGCAACTGGCTGGCTTGCTTGCTGACGACGGTTATCGAGTTACGGACAGATTAGTTGTCTATTATTGTTCTCTTACACGCCACAGCATAGAAGACAGTCTGGCGACTCCATCGCGCTGTGTCAACAACTGCTGCATTGGTGTGAGCTTTCCAGGGACGACACCAGTTATATCCCCATGGTCGAACCATCGACGGACCACTTTTATCAGGGTCCTCGCCCAACTGCGCAGCAGTTGCCACAGCGCGACGGAGTCGCGAAAGATGTGAACTCAGTACAGACTAAAACTCTAGGCCGCGTCAGCATGAGGCATGTCGACTTCTGTAGTCGACAGACACATCTCGATGGTGATGTTCGTACATCAGCTGCCGAATGCGTCTTATCTTAACGATAGCGGTTAGGGCGACGTGAAGGGCAATAGAATCGCCAGTTTGACTTTCAGCTCTATGGATCAACTGTACTCAGCGCGCCGACCGGCACTAAGACGCTGGGTCCAAGCACAGCTGTCAATGCACCTTGATATGCCGATCGTTTGTCTGTGAGCTGCTGCGGTGGGTCTTCAGGGGTTGTTTAGTGCGGGCGTCATGCTAGGCGGAGCCACCAAACGTATCCGGAGCGCAGCGTTGCCAGTCTGCTGTTTCATGTTGGGTCAGTAAAACAGGCAATAGCCCCCGAATACGCCGTCAATTGGAGTTGGAGAAGTCCAGCACTGGATGGCTCAAACATATGTCGTGAAGACTACAACACATTAGGACGGTACACAGCTCTATAGCAAGCTGTACAGCGGTCGGCCAATAGCTCAATGCAGAATATCAATGGGGAGGGTCACTGCAGAGTGTCGCTCCAAGTGTCGCTGTAGAATAACTTCGTACAATGGGTGCAGAATATCGGCAGATGCTGGCGTACCGCGCTATAGCGGCAGCGAGCTCTGGTGGGCATAGCCATTCGAACCGGCTGCCGCTGACAGTGCGGGAAATACGAGCAGTACGGTTTTGTGGGCGACAGCGGTCAGTGCCCACCAGCAGCCGTCGCGGAGTGGTCTAGCAATAAGCAACTGTGGAGGACTGGATGGCAGCATGGACATCTGCAGGCTGCCGCAACCAGTGCTGGATGTGCGGTTATGAAACCGCTGATCGGCGGGCGGGATAAGTGACAATCAAGGGGCGGATGGGTTTGCGGTCTGCAACAATTAATTAGCAGCCGCCGGTAGGACGGCGATTATTTTCAGGGCATGCACCGAAATATGCAAATAAGTTCGAAAGCAGAACAGAATAGTTTAATTGGAGAGCCACCGTAACTGGCGCCTGCAGCAGCAGTGCTCACACAGTTCCAGACCGGTACCGACCCTAAGGCGGCAGCACGAACGCAGCAGGTCGCAGTGCGCCACAGGTGAGCGAGCTCCCTGCGAGATCCAGCAGGTCCGCCCACTCCGTTATACGCAGCGAAAGACCCTGATGTGCGCAGTAACTGTTCGCGCTGCACAGCGCTGCCAGCACAGTGCGTTCATGGAAGCAATGGCGCGAATCACCCCTTTCTCGATCGATCCCGTCCAGATCGGCTCAAGTACGTATTTATTATTTGGATATTTTTTGAATCACACTGTAACTGCGTAGCAGGGTGGTTCTATTAACCAGTAAACCCATCTATGGTACAGCCGACACAGCTGATAAAGCAGAGATGGGCGGTCAACATAGAGCCAATGTCTGCCATATGTAGTTGTTAACCTAACTGAAATATACTCTGAATGCTAAAGAAAACGTGTCTACCAAAAGGGAAACTGACGCACAGGGAGGGCAGATAGAGCCAAATGTAGCTATTCGACATGACGTACCTAGATTGCCGCAGTAGTGCAGGCACTTGTGACAGAGAGCTAGCTTGACTGGCTTCCCGCTAGCGATGGCAGGGGCCTTGGTGTGTTCCTGACTACAGGCGTGTCAAGCCATACTCGGACGGATTCTTCACAATGGGAAGCGGCCTGCAACCCTTGGCGCGGTCGAGCTATCAATTTACTGTACAGGGCAAAATAGCTGCATCAAAAAGCAACGGGGCTGCAGGTATATTTGGGTCGTCTGGGCATGCACCTATGTCTGAGAGCAATATGGAGCAGGCTGAGTCCACGGCGTGTGGCCAAGACCACGGTTTCAACGGCCAATTCCGTGGTGGCAGTGGGGACTATTAGTCGGTTTATTGACAGGGCCAGTTTATTGGCGACCGGCAGGCAGACCAACTGATTTGGCGGGGGCTCACTAGCAGTTGGGAGAGCTTTTTTTTGTCGTGGCCCTCCGGGAGCCGCACCCGACCACAGATGGCTGGCTGGCTGGGAGGTGTGTGCAGTGCTAAAACAGTCATCTAATCAATGAGCGTGTCGTATATTACAGTCTCACTCGTGGCCAGCCACAAACTTAAGCAGCTATATTGGCAATTTTAGCGAATGGCCTGGTAAATATGGTTGCTCTGGGACCGCCATATACATAGGGAGCGGTCTGCCAGCTGGGCCTGACGGACCCCTGAAAGCTGCTTCCTGCTCGACGCTTTCGAGCCGACTACAGATCTGATCGCCTATGCGCATTACTGCAACCAGCTAGAGTCCAGGCTGCCTGCATGCTTAAACCTGCTTGCGATCGACTGCATTATGTCCTGCGAATATCTCTGTAACGAGAGCTCCCGCTACTGCCAACGGCCCCGGCTCGCCAGCAAATCTGATATAAACGGCGCATGGCCGTATTTGCAGTCTCCCTTACAACTGCAAACGTCCATTGACCATCTCAGCACTCTAATTGACCAACCCAACTCTGCTGAGCACCAATCGTCACCCCCACCTGTCAGGTACCTGTCGCAGTCGCACCAAGCTGTAAAGGACCAGTCGCAGCATACGCAGCAGTCGCAACAGTTGCAAGAGTCTCATAATCCCACTGCGAAGTACCAATTTTCACGGCCGACAGCAGCGCCTTTGAAAGTTCCAGCTGCAGACCGAGAAAAATCAAACCAATACCGCCTGTATCAGCCATATCCCCCTCGCCAGTCGTTGCTGCTCACTCTCCTAGCGGACGATGGCCATTTTCGCAAACAGAGCTCGAGATTGTTTCCCTTGAAGTGTCTGCGCTCCCGGCAAGCTCACAAAAACTACAAAATCCACATCAACCATATCAACTACAAGAGCGAAACCCGCCAAGAAACTGCTACCTGTCGCCAGTTGTTTTCGCCTCGTCTCCACCAACGTCATCAGCATCACAGTCGCTGCCTCCATAGTCCAGACGCTCCAATCGCAATGCCTACCAAAGTTGGTCACTTGGACGCCTCGCGGTATAGTCCGTTTCTAGCCAGTGAAGACGGTGCTTTTGTAGGTCCTGCGCCGAAGTTGACTTCCACTGATTTGGACAGGGATCCTCTAGCGAGCCAATCTACCGTGGTACCCACCGAGACACCTGCTGACACTGGCTCTGGAACGAGCAATAGGAGAACTCCCAGAAAAGTCAGCAACTCAGTCAGCACTACGAACAGCATGAACTCGAAGGGCCACAACCCCAGGGCCAGCGGTAGTACTAGCCCCAACATTGGCAGAAAGAAGTCAGCTGGCAACAAGATTAGCTTTGCCCACGCGAGCAGCTCCAGCAATGCTGGCACGAGCAGTGCGGCCAGGACGAATAGCACCAGAAACACCAACATTCGGAGCAATACGCCGTCCCACAGCCCCAGTGGTAGCTCATCAGGGGGATCGAGCCCAAAGGACCTTCGACCAACAAAATCGAGGTCTACAATTAGAAGCATCACCCGTCAAACCCTCAATAAGGAGCTTCCTCCACTGCCTCCTATCAGGGGAAACATGAGCTCCTTGCCACAGTCGTCAGTTCTGTCCAATGTGGCAGCTACTGCGATTCTCTCTGTACATCTGAACGACACTTACAGACGGAACTATATCACAAGTTCGCAGCATGGTAGCGACACTGAGAGCGAGAGCGACGAAGACAGCGTTCTGCTTACGAATGCGGTTCTAGCAGGCCGCCAGAGCAGTGCTGACCGGCGCAGCCAGATTGCATCTAGCTGTCATGAGAGCTTTTCTGGTGAAAATGTCCACCTCGCTGGTCTGACTCACGACGATGCTCTTGAAGAAGACGTTGAGAATTCTGAGCATGGTGCCGTTGCAGAACTTTCAGCTCTTTCTGCCCCTGAAAAACAACAACAACAACAACAACAACAACCAGCAGTTTCGAGGCCGATTGTAGAGAGAAGCCATAGCGAACAGCATTATGGGGATCGTGGGTCCAGCCGACGATACTCGGAGCGACGCCACAGTGACCGCCCATTGTCATCGTCAAACAAGAGGTACAGCTCGCATGTGCTGGCATCCAAGCTCAATTCGCCGAGATTGAGCGATAGCCTCGTACCTAAGGCTGGCGGTGACGCGGTAGACGGTGATGAAAGTCATGTCGAGCTCCCCAGTGGCAACAGCAGCACAAGGAATACGCTTGGCCCGTACATGTCGCAGAGATCCGTGCCACAAAGTGCCAGTTCCATCAACACCATGGAGACGGCCTTTTCTGTGCATGGTGACGTTCGAAGAGTCAGCATCATCCCTGTATCCCCTGAAGCCCCGCCAAAAAAGGTGTTTACCTCGTTTGATGGCGAGTGCAGTGAGAGCCCCACTATTGATGGCCTGGCTACCCCTAAGCTGGTTCAGATGGGTGGTGGCGACTCCAATGATTCTAATGATGACGAAGAGTTTCAGGATGCCAACTCCAATGGAGGGTCAGCCTCTCAGACGAAACTGCCTCCCACTCCCAAGAATGACAGTACGATGAGGAGGACTACCTCGAGCGACGAAGACACCGAGTTTTCACCGTCGTCTAGCGTGCCATCTCATATTTATAGACATGCCAGTACAGGTACAGTTGACACTAAAAGGACGTCAACTTCGTCGTCAGAGTCGCTTATCAGAGGGTCTTCCGATGATGCCAAGCACTCGCATGTGCCTGCCCTGTCGTCATCCACCGTCGAAAGTGCAGACCTCATCGATGACATGATTTTAGAGCATCAAAACAGGAAACAAAACACCTTTTCACCACCAGTCATTATCATGCCCAGAATCGACTCAGTCAGTCCCAAGTACAACTACAACTACGTGACGCGTCTGCGAGAGTCGGCATCCATCCACGAGCAGATCATACCTGAGGCACTGCTGGCTGATTCGGTGACTTCAGAGGACCAGTCGAAGCTACGCAGGAAATTTAACCTCATCCGTGAACTAGTGGATACTGAGGAGGTATTTGCTACCGATATGGGCGTGCTGGCCGATATCTATCACAACAAGCTGTGTAACGAGCCCTACGTTGGCTATGTCTGCCGGTCGGACATGAGACGGCTGTTCTCCAACGGAGAGCAAATTTTGATGCTGTCGCGACAGTTTGTCATGTACATGAAGTCCATAATCGCCCCATATGTGTTTGACTCAAAATCACAGATAAAAGACAACCAGCTTTTGTCTGATGTTGAGACCAAAGTTGGTGAGGCAGTACTCAAGTTCATTCCTTCGATCGAGGCAACTTTTCAGATTTACTGCGACGCAAATAAGGCCCAGATGGACACGTTCTATAGACTGCGGACAACGGCATGTCCCAAGATCGACGAATGGCTCGGCTTGTGTCTCGAGGAGTCGAAGTCTATAACAACTGCCTGGACTTTGGACTCACTTCTGATCAAGCCCGTCCAGCGGCTGTTGAAGTATCCTCTGTTGTTGGATTCCATGTTGGAGCTGGTGTCGGAGAAACATTCAGATTATCCCTCACTGAAACGTGCCTGCGAAAAGATGCGTGACTGTGTTGATCGCATCAATTCAGATCACCCTGTTGCTCCTGCACCGAGCACTCCTGTGACACTGTCTGACCCTACGTCAATTGTATCGCTGTCTGAGCTGGAGGACGAGTCGGCCATTATGAGACGTCTTCAACACGATCCCAACGCAGACCCAATGTTACAAGTTTTGCTGGGGGAGTTCTACCGCCGTCGGAAAGGTATCCGAGCATTGATCCAATCGATTGCCACCAACTCTGCCGACGTGCAGCATCAGTTCAACAGCAATGGAAGTCTCGCTAAAGCGTGGCTAAGCTGGACAATGGCGGGAAGCAACGAAGAAGATGATGAGTCGTCGCGCATGCGCAAATACAAGCATTACGCGCTGTTCTCGACACCATTCACGTCCACATCGTCGACGCCTTCGTCTACGGCCCGCTTGTCGCGCAAGATTGAACGCGAGGTTCTCGTTCCGCTCGAGAAGTCTTGGGTTATGTACGAGAGAACCGAAGAGCTGGTAGCAGATAGACTAAAGTTCCACTCTGCTTATGCCAAATACGTCCTCAACAAGAATGACACTGTGCACTCTGTCAGCATGCCGACTATTCAGCAGCAGTCGTCTCAGTCGAGCTCGGAGTTACTCAAGGCTGATCAGTTTTTCTTGTACCATAACAGCTTAAAAGATGGGCTACCCGACCTATTCGCTCTTACAGACAAGATGGTGGACCTGTGTATTTCAAAACTAATTGACATCCAGTGCAAGTGGTTCCGTAAAGCGGTCGATTCAATGGCTTCGGTGTTTAACATCCACGTGCAGGATATTCAAAATACTGACGAAACTAGTGATCGCGATCCTATTGTTGACAAGTTCAACAATACTGAAACCGAAAGGGAGGCCATTTTGAACCTGAGAATGCTTCAACAGTCCTTCTCTGAAACAGTTTCTCCGGCTGCTAGTACCATAAGGCAGCCATCAATGAGTGATGCTACAAGAGTTGACTCGACGGTGACAAGGGCTTCGTCGACTTTATCATTGAAAGCAGACGATGAGGATGATATCCCTTCAGCAGTAGAAAGGGCTGACCGTTTTTCTATGGTATCCATGTCGACACGAGACAGGCTCAGAGTGCACCGCAAAAGCAGCATTCTGAGTCTCTCAAGTTGGCAGCGAACTCTGAGGCATATTCCGTCGAGAAATTTGTCCACGTCCAACGAGAAATGAAACGAATAATGATTTATGTAAGTGTATTAGATGGAATCAGGCAATTTATGATCTTTGTGTTGAAACTTTTATTACGTGGTAAAAAAGTAGATTTTTGCAAAAAAATGTTAATTAGCGATACTTGGTTTCGATCCAAGGACATCAGGGTTATGAGCCCTGCGCGCTTCCGCTGCGCCATATCGCTGACCATTTGAATGTGAGGCTCTCAGTATAAGTTATACGCAATGTAATATAAGCTATGTAATATTCTCTACTGAGAAGGGAAGGAAGGCACTCAGAGATCAATTTGACCGAGTGCTACATTTATAGAGCTATTTGACCCACCATTGAGCATTATTTCAGTGGGTTTCAACGATAAAAGTCGTCTAAAATATTCGAAGGAATCACGAACCTGGAGCGGTCTTGAGAGCGGCACACAAACCTATTGTAAGTAGCAGCCAAATTTAAATAGAAATGATCAAAATAACAGTAGACCGACTAGATCGTTGTATATGTAACCGTAGCTGGGAACGTGTGGGTACAATAGTATTGTGTAGACTCCAGCTATTGGCGGTATTGAAAAGATGAGCTGATCTATTTTTTTTTTACCAAACCGTAGTATTTTACACTGCTCCATAGTCGAACTACAATGGCTGCCTAGTTCGGCTGTGGACCGCAAAAGAGCATGTAATTCTATCTCAGTGCTATTGTTGTGCAGAGTTGAAATTTTATTGATTTATATCACTCCGATGTCTATTTATTTCACATTCATCGATTTCCACTTGAGAGGGGACTAGCTAATATTATTAAGTGTGTAGTGTCATTCATCATACTACCTCCTCCCAGAGTTCTGTGGGATACATACACATCAAATAAATATGGCACACCTACTGCGCATCGAGCACGAACGCGAATTTGGACTTCTTCCTCAGCAACTTTCCATATTTATAGAACAGCAGAGGAACCGGCGCAAGAGCAACAGCAATGCATCCGACCAGAGTACCGGCCCAATTGGTGCCAAGATTGTGGAACATGGCTGTAGTGAACAACGGAAACGCTGCACCACACGAAGATCGCAGGAAGGTATTGGCAGCCAATCCAGATGCCGCGTACAGCAAGTAACAGTCCACGACATAGTTAATGGCGGGAAGAAAGATCGAAATGAGCCCAAAGCCAATGGGGATTCCTGCTAAGGTAGGAACTATCCAGTGCACATGTTCGGGGTAATTTCCCGTCCATGTCAACCAGAAAATGCCGATAGGAAACACCACGCCAGCAACAACCATGGCCGGGAGTCTCTCCTCGGGGACAATGACCCCGTTGTTCTTGTCAGTGGCCCGGTTATATCTTGGCTCCCAAATAAAGATAATGGAGAGACCACCCAGCATCATGCCCACAATGAGCGCCAAGTAGGGCAATTCTAGAATACCTCCTGTGAATCCGTATCCCGAAAACACCACTGGATACGCCTCCAGGCACATGTAGAGAATGCCGTATATAAACGCTGTATATACAGTAATTGCAAACAAAATGAGTTCAGTGAAGAGCATTCGAGCTGGTCGAGTCAGGTTCTTAGTGACCAGGGCGTCAAGGTCGAGCTCGACCTGTTCTTGAGGCGCATATATAGCCCAGTTGCCCGTAGCCTCTCGGATGCGGGCCGCTTTTCTGACCAGGACCACCGGGTGGTATGTCTCCTCGTAGATAAAGATATCCAAAACAAGGGCGGCAGCAGCCATTATTCCCGTCAAATACTCGGTCCACCGCCAGCCCAGATACGAGTCGACAATAAACCCTCCGACCACAGGAGAAAGGATCGGACCCACGAAAACCATGAGCGAGAAAGTAGCGAGCGCGGTTCCTCTGCTGTGGCTGTCAAATATGTCGGCGAAGGCGGCTGCCACCACCGCTAATGGCGCAGACGCAAACACACCTCCAAAAAATCTGGATATAATGACTGTCTGGAAGTCTTTAGCAGTAGCGGTGGCAAACGAGAAGCATGTGAATCCCAGCATTGATACGACTATTGGCGGCTTTCGGCCGTACACCTCTGATATGGGCGCCCACATTACTGGCCCAAATGCAAACCCCAGCACATACAGTGACACTCCTAACACTGCCGGCACCAAACCGACATGGAACTCAGCAGCTATTGCCTCAGCTGCAGACGCGTAGATGGAAGAGGCCCAGGCAGCGCAAAAAGTGGTATACCCCAGGCTTGTCGTAATTAGCAGCTTCGACTTGAAGGACCAATTGTGGGGATTATCAGGATCATCGGGGCCGTCGTACATCACCTTGTATGCCTCTCTATCGATGTCAAGAAGAGGAGGATAATCGCGGTCTCCACCCATTCGTGGGACAGGCCTCTTCGAACGCGACAAGACCCTGCTGAGGCTCTGAGTCAGACTCCTAGTCTTTTGGAGGGCCACAGGAGGCTCCTCCTGCTGTGGAGCAGTGTATGACTCTATTTCACTGTTGGTATCCATAGTATTTGAGCCTTCAACATCAGAAGATTTGTCAGTTGGCATCGCATCCATGAGTCTAGGTGTCTAGGCAATCGAAATGTCTAAATAATGTTCTAACTTCGTTGCACTCGACGTAGTGTGTTATGTTATTATTGTTGTTGCACCCGTACAAGCAAACCGCAAATGCAGTTCCTTTTATAGCCACTGGCCTGGCATTACTAATTGAGAAAACAAGTCGACGGCGTTCCCATTCGTATTGGGAAGTTGCCCATCTCCGACGGGCGACGCTCAGCAAGCTTTGCGTTTCGGAGTTAACTAGCTGTGTGACAGCTGCAGCACGGCGTGGGGAAACATACCGAAAACCAATTGGCCAACAATGCGACTTTGACAGTCCAATCCGACTCGCCGAAGCTCATTTTGTTTGTGCGAGACTACCTGGTTTTGGCATGAAAACAGGAATATTGTTTTGGGAGTATTTGCTGCTATCTGGCGGTGTTGCTTCTTCATTCCGAATTGTGACGGCGATAACTGTTTTGCATGATGCCGCCCAGCGTCTATGCAGTGAATCGGCTTTAAGATAATACCGATCCGAGCCGCGCTGCTAGAAGTCGGGATCTTTCTGCACGTCACTGCTGGAAAAGTCGCAGAGGACGTGGCGCGTCAGACATTACATCGGAGTGTACGGAATGCTTTAGGATCCGTGTGACGGTGGCTGCAAAAAAAAAAAAAAGGCCACCTACAGCGCAACAAACAACAGCAATGGCAAGTATCATTACGAAGGATCCCCACGGTACTCCCCTGGTCGTCAAAATTTGCACCCCCGCTCTGGAAGCCACACCAGGCCCCTAATTTCCGAATCCAGGCATCGGCATTGTTTAGGCAGACTAGAGCCGTGCTCGCTAGTTTCATCTATGATGTACCATGCCGATAGGAGTCATCAATGCAATGCGTGCTGCAGGGCGCGTAGTGGGCTTTAGCTGAACTAGAAGAGACACTCATCACATAAGCATCGGAGAAAAGTAATCTGCTGCTGACCCGGCGAATGTTTTCATAGCACGGCTGACAAATGGCACGGCTGGCAGTCTGCAAACCTGATGTGCAGGCCATCCCGATTGCAAAGCGAGAAGGACGGCGTGTGACCGTCAGCCGTATCCATAGTCCTGGGCGGAGGAATATAAAAGAATGATAACGAAACAAGCACGGTAACGTAGAGCAGGCGAATCCACTGAGTAACACAGACAGAACGATTATAGAAAACTACAAGAAAGGAAGAATAGCAAAGACTTTTCTTCGATAATGACAGAAAAATAATAGATTTTATGTAAGATTTTATTAGCGGCAGCTGTCGACTGTAAAAAAAGTGTAGTAGAGCACGCACTGGTTCTCAATCTGGGATTATAATATGGACTACCATCAACTTTTATCGGTTTTAATGTGGAATAAAATACGGGCGGGATAATAATATAGACCATAATGTGGTATAATGTACAGGCTTGAATGTGGACTGTAATCTGGGCTTTTAATGTAGTCTATAAAACGGGCCTCTAGTATGGATTACAATATAAAGACTACCGTATGTACTATAGTTTGGACCAGTCATAACGTGGACTATATAGTACAGATTATTAATGCAGGTTACATACAATATTAGTACTTTTGGTTATTTTACCCACTACGCCCGTACAAGTCAACCTTCCTGCCGCAATCCAACACTATGCTGTGCTTCCAGTTTCCACATGCGGTGATATGCAACTGCTGTTCTCTGCGGCCACTCTGCTGGTGTACGTTGACCCTGCATATGACCCAACCCGTTGCCTCTTTCGACACGTAGGTATAACGAACGCCAGGCTGATTGTGGTGATATGGCTGGCTTGTGGATAGCCTCCCTCGACGAGACTTCCTCAACTGCGCCTGGTGCCAGCTGCCGCTTTTTTATCAGGCTGCTTACACGATTATTTTATAGCCCACCACCGCCCAAGTGGGCCCGCCTTGATACCAAGTGGGTCTAACCTAAAATATAGACATTAATGGTCCAACGAGAGACAGATATGCTTGGTATAGTGACTAAACAGACAATTATGCAATGGCAAGGTAATAACATAGCACTGTCCAGCTCGGCATCTCATCATGACTATTTTTGTATAAACAACAGTTGCAATTGCCTTGTTACGGGCACAATTGCACATGAAACCTGCTAGCATACGGGGTACGGACCAAGGGTTGTGTGTGGCAGTACCTGTGGAGTTCGGCTAGTGCCAGATACAATGGACCGGTCGATAAGTGTACGTGGGGCAGCCACTGTCAACCGTCCAGACAAATGCACATCAATTGGGCATTCTGCGATGATGCACTGCGAAAGCCTCGGGAAGCGCCTAATATTAGACCGTGGCAGTGGAGACGCGACGTGCATAGCCAGCCACAGACTGCAGACAGACTCAAAGAAAAACAAATACACCGAAGAAACATACAAGCCATGCGAATTGTGCTCTTGTAAGCAATTGGCTGAATATCATTCAGCCTGCCGTCAGACTGAGGTAGCTGGGCTGTGTAGTGGTATGATGGATGTGGTGATGGGTTTTAGCGGCAGTCACAATAGACCTGCTGTCGAGCCCCAGCATTAGGTTTGCAGTAAACACACCGTCCACAGACAACAGACAGCTATCCTGCAATGTGCTGCAGGGCACGGCATGCCCAGCCAGATGGCCTCGACAAGCGGATGCATGCAGCGACAACCAGCCACGGCATCTGGTGGATAAGGACCCACCACATCTGGCGACGATATGCGTATCCAAACGTTTCGGTTGCACAAAAGTGGGGCCCGGATAGCCAGCCAGCCTGTGTGTGAATGCAAACTGTGCGATGTGCTGATGCTGGTGCTGGTGGTGCTGGTGCTGGTGGTGCTGCTACTATGGCTGGCATGCATGTACATTGTTTGCCCTACTACCGCTAGTGCTGTGTCGTAACTGCTCAAGCGTAACCGCTGGTGGGCGCTGGTATAAAATAGTACCATACATAATACGGTCACTGAGAATAATGGGCAACTGCTTTATTGCTACAGATATTATATTTCGTAACCAATTGCAATGTTATGTCGGCCTCAGTCGAGCAGCAACCGACCGGAGTTGACAGTCTGGCAAGTAACCCGGCCCTAGTAATTTATCAGTGCAGCCAGCCTAATTTACATGCGCCGGCAACAAACAACCCCTTCCACAGTCGACCTATAACTGGTTGTGACCACTTAGCTTCCCACCCTCTACTTTTTTTTGGTTTGTTGTCTTTTTTTGTTTGCTCCAGCCGACGTTGTACCGCCAGTTGGATTCCGCTCCCTTTGTCGTTCACCCCCGCTCCTTCGCTGACGGTTTGAAAGGTAGAGGTTTTCGCCTCTAGCTGGCTGACGAGGGCACACTAAAGTGCGGACGATTGTACGCGCACTTTTTGTGGTCGGTCGACAAAAATAAAACACCCGCATCATTGGTGGATGAGCATCCGTGTGGCACGCCCACTAACAGCCAATTGACCATGTCCAACCCGGACTCGCCCGGCTCCCGCCAAGTGCGAGGGAGAAACTTCCACATAGCGCGCAGACGGTCGCCGTCCGAGCTGACCCCGCTCATGGTGGAGCAACTGGCGCTCCAGCAGCAAATCGAGATTCTGCAGGCCCAGCAGCAGCAGATTCTGGCCCAGCACCGCCAATTCACCCAGGCTGGTCTGCTCCCGCCTATGGTGGCAGGCCATCCTGGCCAGCCCCTGATGGCTGCTGCTGCTGCTGCTGCTGCTGCCCCCAACATGCCCTCGTACATGACCTCGACGGGCCCGTTTGGCCAGTTTGCCGCTCCACCGCCCCCAGTAGGCCACCGGCGCGCCCAGTCGTCCATCGGCAACACCCAGGCGCCTGCTCCGCCGTTCCAGCACCACCACGGCGGGTCCAATGGCGGGTCGATGTCGTCGCAGAACGGCCACAACCGTCGCCATTCTCTTGCATTGTCGGAGGCCAAGAAGGCCGCTGCCGAGGCCCAGGCGCGCCGCCACCAGCTCCACGATCATGCCTCTGGCACCGATTCGGCGGCTGGTGCTGGCGGAAGCGAGTCTGCAGTGGGTTCTGAAGACGCTGCTGGCCACAACAATACGTCTTCTACCACTCCCTCGACCCCTGCCATGTCGTCGACCCCATCAATGCCGCCACCCTCGTTCCGGTTCCCGGCATCCAACTCGCCTGAACGCCAGGACACGTCGTCGTCGTCGTCGTCGTCGTTCAGGGGCCAAAGCCATGGACGCAGCCACAGCATGCAGTACGCCAACAGAAGGGCACCTGGCCAGTCGTTCCAGTTCCCCGCCAAATCCACTTCGCCAGACACGAGCACCGACTCGCATGGCCACGAGCGCAAGAGCTCGAGCAGCTACGGTGGTCATCAGCGATCCGGGTCGCGCAACTACGACAATAACAGCAACAACAACAACAATTCGAGGAACTTTGAGTCCAATTGGCGCCAGCAGCAGCAGCAACAGCAACAACAACAACAGCAACAGTCGTCTGTTGATAATTCTGGGATGCTGGCACCTCCAGCAAACTTTGTGCCCGGACACCGCGCCAGGGGGTCGTACAGCTCGTCTATTTCGTCCCTCAATGGATATTCTCTGTACCCTGGCGGTCAACAGGGCGGTGGAGGAGGCGGTGGTCAGCAACAGCGCAAATCGCTGTTTGCTCCATATCTGCCACAGGCGTCGCTGCCGGCGCTGCTGGAGGAGGGTCGCCTGGTTTCGGGAGTGCTGCGAGTCAACAAGAAGAACCGCTCCGATGCGTATGTGTCGACAGACGGGCTGCTCGACGCAGATATCTTTATCTGCGGGTCCAAGGACCGTAATCGGGCGCTGGAGGGTGATTTGGTTGCTGTGGAGCTGCTTGAAGTCGACGAAGTATGGGGCTCCAAGAAGGAGAAGGAGGAGAAGAAAAAGCGGCGAGATGCGTCCGCGTATGCCGACGACTCCAAGATCTCTGACACCACCACGTCAACTGTCAACACTGGCAGCGGGTCGGGGCTGCGACGGCGTGGCAGCTTGAAGCAGCGTCCCACGCAGAAGAAGAACGACGACGTCGAGGTCGAAGGTCAGAGCCTGCTGCTGGCCGAGGAGGAGGAGATCAACGACGAGATCAAGCCGCTGTATGCTGGCCACGTCGTGGCGGTCATCGACCGCATTGCTGGCCAGACCTTCAGCGGGACGCTGGGGCTGCTCCGACCCTCTTCGCAGGCCACCAAGGAGAAGCAGGCCAGGGAGAAGGGCGATGACCACCTCAAGGTTGACAGGCCCAAAATCGTGTGGTTCAAGCCGACCGATAAGAGAGTGCCGCTCATTGCCATCCCCACTGAGCAAGCGCCACGCGACTTTGTCGATAACCATGAGCACTACGCCAATAAGACATTTGTGGCGTCCATCAAGCGGTGGCCCATCACGTCGCTGCATCCGTTTGGCACACTTGTCGAGGAGCTCGGCGACGCCGAGAACCGCGATATCCAGATCGAGGCCATTCTGCGCGACAACAACTTCATGTTTCAAAAGTTCTCTGATGTGGCCATCAAGTCGATTGGCACCGAAGTCGACGACTCGACCAGCACCGCGCCTCGGAGAAGCTTTGCGGGTGACTACGTTATGGCACTGTCGTCGGATGGGGCTCTGTCTGACCAGGCCATCCATCTGCGCAATATTTCCGACACGAGGATCGAGCTGGGCATCCATTCTGTTGACGTGACGCACTTTTGCAAAGAGAACTCGCATTTGGACCGCGAAGCCAAAAAGCGCGGCACCTCGGTGTTCCTCAAGCAGCGACGCATTCACATGTTCCCCGACGAGTTCAATGAGTTTGTGTCTTTTGCAGTCGGCAAGGAGTCGCCTACTGTAAGCGTGGTGTTTGAAATCGACACCACCTCGTTCGATGTGCTGGATACAGACATTTGCATTGGCACCGTTATTCCCAAGGAGAAGGTCCTATATGACGATATCGAGGCGATTATTTCTGGCAACAACAACAACAACAACAACAACAACAACAATAACAACAGTGGCAGCGGCAGCAGCAGCAACCAGGAGGATCTTTTCAAAACAAAAGCAGCAGAAACGCCGGCAGCAGAGGCACACTATATTCCGACTGTGCAGTTGATTTCGCAGCGGTTCCGTCAACAACGACTAGGGTTGGAGCCAGCGCAGGCTGCTGTGCCCCCATTGGCGCTTCTCAATTTCCTGGAAGAAGAAGATGTGTTTGTCAATTCGACGCTGTTCGAAGCACATGCTTCTAGTCAGTTGATAGACGAAATCAACATCAAGGCGAATAGTGCGATTGCCCAAAAGCTATATGCGGTGCTGTCTTCTAAAGCGCTTCTTCGTCGACATGCCGAGCCAGTGCTCTCTAAACTAGAGTCGTTTGCTGCGCTTGTCAGGAGTCTGGACATCGACATCGATACATCTTCATCTGCTGGTCTGCAACGGAGCTTGTTCAACATTGAGTCGGAAGACGTGCGCAAGGCTCTTGAGACACTTCTCTACAAGTGCCTCAACAAGGCCAAGTACTTTGTGGCTGGCAAGGTGGACGTGTATAGTCATGGCCACTACTTGTTGAACGTTCCTCTGTACACCCACTTCAATGCACCGCTGAATCGGTATGCTGACTTGGCTGTCCACCGGCAGATTAAGGCGGTCATCACTGGCCAGGATTACACTGAAGACGACATCTCGCTCAGTGCTCTGGCCGACTACTGTAATTTCAAAAAGGACTGTGCAAAGAACGCCCAGGAGCAGTCGATTCATTTGGTGCTGTGCCAAGTCATTGATGGGCTGGCAGCGTCTACAGGACAGATTGTTCGCGATGCTATTGTTATAAACGTCTACGAGTCGGCCTTCGATGTCTTCATTCCTGAACTAGGGATCGAGAAGCGTGTCCACGGAGACCAGCTGCCACTAGTGAAGGCCGAATTCCACAAAAAGTCCAGGTTGCTGGAACTATTCTGGGAAAGAGGTGTCGACTCTGCTACTTTTGTGCCTGAAGATGAGCGAGACACCCTATCTGCATCGTCGAGCCTGAAACGCCATGCATCTGCCGCCGAGTCGGCTGCAGCTCAAGAACAGGTCGAAACTGTCACCAAATCCATTTCGAATCTGGCGGTCGATGTGGTCGCTGACGAAGCGATGTCTGCGTCCAGGAGCCTGCCTGCTTCGCCTCGACCTGCCGACGCCAGCCCCCACAGAACAGCCTCCCTTAGTGGCGTTCGTAGCAGCGCCAGTCACGCGAGTGCTCTGGATGCATTTTTGGAAGGTGTCACCACCCGTGTGGAGGGCGACAGCCTGATCCAGGAGATTCGACTGCTTCAGCACGTACCGGTCATAGTGCGTGCTGAGGTTGGCAAAGGCATTCCTTGCATTACGATTCGGGCCATTAATCCATTCACCAGCTGAACACTAATTTTGGTACATAAATTTCATACTCTTTTATCTTGCACCTAATTGTGGTACTTTTTTGTACTAATGTTGTTGAAAGAATGTTGATTCTTGCAATAATTCGTAGTAATTACTCAAAAAAAAAGAAAAATATATAAAATGACAAGGGTGGGTGAGCCATAGACGAACATTGTGGTACTTCTGCTGGTGGTCGCTTGTGAAGCGGCTTGAAATTGAAATATTGAAGTTGACTTTGAACCTCATGCTAGTGCGGAAGCTATGTCGCAGCACCATTCTAAACAGAAGGTTCATTCAGACAGATTCTATTGTAAACTTCACGGCAGAGCCTTTTGATCACAAATCTCTTCAGAGTAGGATAAATACTCATATACTTGACGCTGAGTTCCCGGTATCCCAGGAATCAGTCGCTGCAGCCTTAAGAGCATGTGCGAAGTTGGAGAATATCTACCTAGACTCATCATCTCCAGAGTCGCCCGTCTCTGAGACCCCAGTTCACCATGCCACACAAATACTGGACCAAATTTTGGGTAACAAAGCGGTGGTGTTGACAATTCCTGCTCTGAAGGATTATTTTACCAGCAGTCCGGCACCTACCTCTTCTTCTTCTATAAAGGTCATTGCCTCATATAACAAGCAGCCAATGGCACGTCCTATTCCCACGAGTGTTTCTCTGGTGCCTTTTAGAAGAGCGGCATACAATGCAGAGTTTGAGAATGCACTCGCGCTCATGGATGCCACTGTAGGACGATCAAGTTGGTACCAAAAGGCAGTGGGAAAGCAGCTCAAGAAATACGCGGCATATTGGGTGGGAGCCACAGGATCTATTTTAGTAGGCGTGGACCAGCTGCTGTCATCCGGTTTGGTTGGAGAATGGGGTTCAACGTATATGGTGCAGGCGATGGTATTTGTGTATATTACCAGTCTGAGTGTCTATGGGTTTTTATCTTCCGCTGGACGAGTGTCTGGCTCAGGAGAAGTAGTGGAATGGACACCGGGAGCTACTTCAGTATATCGGTATCGGCATGCCCAAGAAATGAAAATGGCGGCACTTCTTACCCAAATTAACATGTCGTTGCCAGAGAATATGGGTGAGTGTTCTCCCCACATGATCAAGCAACTTATGGCTCGTCGAATGCAGCCCGTGGTACCAGAGCATGAGGCAATGCTGAAAGAATATTGGGCGCGAGCCGGTGAGGGTTTTGAGTGGATCGAACCAGAGCAAGACCCCGCAGAAATTCTATGGCGCAACAAAATGGAGCTTTCGCGGTCCCAGCGCATTGGTTCGCCATTCACAAGGAAGGACGCAGATCCCAGTCAATGGGCGGACAGTATCAAACAGCTACCTCACGCATCCTTGATAGATACCGGTGACAAATCGCTGCCGCCATTTATAAGTCCTAGTAATTAATTAACAATGTACATAATACTAGTCAACGAGGACCATATGATCAGGAAAGAAAATTAATAAAGGGAAAAATAATCACTACCATTCAAAACTCTGCTTTTGCTTATCATAATCAGAGTGGTCAGTTTCGACAATTAGCTAAATAGCTTGCCCTATATAGAAGAATATCGATGGAGAACCACCACAATAATTCAAAATTCAGTCTCATCATCCTGTGGTCTGATAAGACTATGACAGAATTAGTAACTTGTCATTTACTATTATTATTATTTTATGGTAGTAACCATTTATAAGATGATTATACGCTTCAATATTGCTCTTGAGGGCCTAAAAAACGTGAGCTTTATTCAAGAGCACAGTTATTGCAGTACTGTAAGTGATCTGTAGTCATGATAGTACTAAGTTCCATGCCTCAACTGCGCAGCTGTTGCCAGTAGCGCGAATAGAGTAGCAAGATATGTAATGTGCTGAAGGTTGACATTAGCTCCAACTCAATTACAGCATGCTTACTTGCCATTCTGTTCTTCTATAAGACATTTATTTAGCCAAAAACCATATATTGGGAGACATTATTTACAAAATATATCATACAAATTCACATTCACATTCAAAATCCACTTTTATTCATTACGCGGCTTCATCTTCGCCATGGTTGGCCTCGACAACTAGCTTGTCATTGCTAACAGACACCTTCACCGTCTCGTTAGAACGTACCAATCCACGTAGCAGGTGCATCGCTAAAGGATTGAGAAGTTCCTTTTGAATGAGCCTGTTGAGCGGCCTGGCTCCATAAACTGGATCATAACCGTGATTCACAAGCCAGGTTTTGGCATCAGCATTGACATCTAGTTTGATCCTCCTGTCGGCAAGGCGATCCTGGACCTCACCCAGCCTTATATCTACAATTGAGTTCAGCGACTCTTTCGAAAGTCTGTTGAAAACAACAACATCATCCAGCCTATTGATAAATTCAGGTGGATAGTGCTGTTTCATGGCTTCAATCACTAGCTGCTTTGTCGCATCGCTGACTGTGCCTGAGCCACTCGCAATCTCTCTGTCGCTGACCAAAATCTCTTGTCCAATGTTACTGGTCATAACAATGATAGTATTCTTGAAGTTCACCTTTCGACCTTGAGCATCTGTAAGCTGTCCTTCATCAAGTACCTGTAAGAGCAGCTTCGCAACGTCAGGGTGCGCCTTTTCAAACTCATCAAACAAAACGACAGCATATGGCTTCCTCCGCACCGCTTCGGTCAATTCGCCACTCTCCTCATACCCAACATAACCAGGTGGAGATCCAATAAGTCTTGAAACGGTATGACGCTCCTGAAACTCGCTCATGTCGAATCGGATAACAGAGTTTTCATCATCAAATAGAAATTCTGCCAGTGCCTTTGTCAATTCAGTCTTGCCTGTACCAGTTGGACCCAAAAACATAAAACTGCCTACAGGACGACGTTCGTTAGTAAGCCCCGCACGCTGAAGATGAACTGCATCTGAAATTGATTTTATAGCAGCATCTTGGCCGATCACTCGCAACTTTAACTGGTCCTCCATATAAAGCAGCCTATCTTTTTCACCCTTCATTAGAGAATCGGTAGGGATACCGGTGACTCGGGAAATTACCCTTGCAATATCATTAGAAGTTACCGACTCATGCAAAAGTGAATTGGGATCCTCAGAGTTACTTTGACCATCGGCTGGAAGCTTTGCCTCCAAGTCAGGAATGGTAGAATACTGCAGTTCGGATGCCTTCGCAAAATCTCCGTTCCTTTGGGCTATTTCAAGGTCAATCTTGGCTTGCTCGAGTTTGGATTTTGTGAGTTTTATTTCCTCAAGATTCTTTCTTTCCTTCTCCCATACCTCATTGAGGCGCGCCACTTCATCCTGTTTGCGCTTGAGTTCTGCATTCAGTTTGTCACGTCGGTCTGCAGAAATTGGGTCTGTCTCCTTCTTCAAAGACTCAAGCTCAATCTGAATCGTCATTATTGCCCTGTCAAGCTCCTGGATACTATCTGGCTTGGATTCGTGTTGTAACCGCAGAGCGGAGCATGCTTCATCAACTAAGTCGATGGCCTTATCAGGAAGATAACGGTCCGTTATATACCTATTCGAGTAAACAACTGCAGTGACCAGAGCAGAATCAGCAATACGAACACCATGGTGCACTTCATACCTCTCTTTCAAGCCACGAAGGATGCTGATAGCGTCCTGCACTGATGGCTCGTCAACCTGCACTGGCTGGAACCGCCTGGCAAGCGCAGCGTCCTTCTCGATATATTTGCGATACTCGTCAATTGTCGTGGCACCGCAGCACTGGAGCTGGCCTCGTGCCAAAGCTGGTTTCAGAAGATTCGAGGCATCTACACTACCTTCTCCCTTGCCTAGGCCAAGCAGAATATGCAACTCGTCAATAAATAGAATAACTTTACCATGCTCTTGCTCAACTTCTTTGAGTACGCTTTTCAACCGTTCTTCAAATTCCCCCCTGAATTTTGCTCCAGAGATCAAGCTACCTAAATCCAAAGACACAACCCGCTTGTTTTTAATGCTATCTGGCACTTGTTTTCGGGCAATTCTTTGAGCCAATCCCTCCATGATGGCAGTCTTTCCAGTTCCAGCAAGACCAATTAGTGCTGGATTATTCTTGGTTCTTCTTGAAAGAATCTGGATTGTTCGAGTTATCTCCTTATCCCGTCCAATGACTGGATCAAGCTTGCCTTCCATCGCCAGCTTTGTAAGATCAGTACCATAAGTTTCGAGAGCAGACTGCTGAGGTTGATCATCTTGCTGAAATCTCATCTGATTGGGTCCCAATCCCGATGCAAACCTTGCATGCTGTTTTACCAAAGACTGGAATCCTAAAGGTGGTCGAGAAAGTAATAACGGTGATGATGCCAAACGAGCAACCAATAGCCGAGATGGCCGGTAAATACTTGCTGAGTTATCAGCAAACACGCGCCTTGTGCTAGCAGCACCGCTACGTAAACTCGCAACTTGTCTGGACATTCGCCAACACAAACGCGTTTAGTAGTTGTTATTGATTGAACTCTCACTCACTCCATATATATATATATATGGTCATCGGTATATTAGGGTTAATGACCAGAACCATCTTGAACATTCTGTGCCTGCTGCAGCTGATACACTTCAGAAGCGACGGAGAAATAAAACAAATCTCGTGTTAATTTTGAAGAAAGTACGTTACGAAACCGCTAACATTTTATAAAGTATATATATTAAAGCGCATTCAGCTCAACTACCGGACATAACAAACTGCATCAAAAAATAAATAAGTATCATCATTCGTCTTGGAGTGGAGACTTGTCATCCCAATAGTCTCCTGGATTAAAACCTGGTATCGTATTAAATATGTTAGGTGGGTCATCTGATGGACCGACGTCTGAGAGCCCCCTTTCAAAACTGCTGATCTGTTCATTGTCATCTTGGCGATCGACTATGACATATAGATCGTCGTCGTCATCATCATCATCGTCATCAACATCTGTTTCATCGTCGTTAACATCGTTATTATTGTCATTGCCACTGCCATCTCTGTAATTCTCTCGTCTCCGCCTGAGCTCACCTGTTTCATCATCAGCACTGTTGTCGAACATGTGTAGAGGATGCACATTACGCACATTACCATTCCTGACGGAGGAGCCATCTTCATTGCCAGGAGCGCTTATAAAAGTAGTTCTCGAGTCACTAAATTCACTTTTCGGCACGTGAGAACCATTTGTCGAGTGAAAATAGCGGTCGAGACGATAACCTCTGGAATGGTTTACCAAGTCACTAACACGTAAATCCGATAGTCGACTGTCCTTGTTTGCACTGGATGAAGCCAGCTCAAGGTCAGTGTCGTTACTACTCGAAGGCTCCTTAGAGCGGGAGCTCACGTAAGCTGTGAACATCTCAGTTGGGCTCGATCCAGAACGTAAAATACTCTGCCACTTCGCCACTGTCCAAACGGCTAGATCGTAAGTCTTGCTCATAAACTTGGACGGATGCTCATAACTGGCCATAGGGTGATTAGCTGCACCGCTCCCATTTTCAATACTCGGTCCTTTTAGATCGCTGATCATTTCATCTTCATACACTTGGCGTCCCATTACACCATGCTTTTGCTCCTGTTTTTCTTTGAGCTCTATGATATCAATCCAGTCCCATAGTACTACAGCGGCAGCACCATTACTGACGAAAGAGGCATACCAAACCCATCCTATCAACCAAGGTACTGCGTACAGACCAAGGAAAATCAGCGGAAGAATAATAGATCCTACCGACAATGTGGCTACTACCATGGAGTAGTCATTGTATGCAAATCTCCTTTTGCGTATGGAGTATATCAAAAGGCAAAGATCGTAAGTTGTAATCAGTACAATCTCAAATGCGTAAGCCAATATCGTGGAAGTCGATGTCCGCAGATGGAGGCCGTTACTTGAAAATAGTCGATTTCCAGTAAACATTCCCAAACACCAGAACAACAACTCAAGAACCCACAAGACGCCGCCAATAATGCGCACCACGTACATCTCTTTTGGCCGGTTGAAAAGCCTGAAGACAATTTGAAGATGCGCAAGCCACATAATAGACTGCACTATAACTGCTGGAATCTCCACAGATATGTTATCCAACGCTGCAATACGGAGATCCAAAGTATCCTGGTAGCCGAGTTCATACTGAGTGAAAAGACTCCTTGTCGCTAGACACAAACAGGCTGTTAATAATGCAGCTATCGCTAACGTTGAGACCTTTTGCAGAAGCGGTCTCTTCTTGGTCGAAGTTACCAAGACAATAAAAAGAAGCCATGCGATAGCAGTTGCACCCGAAAGCACATAAATAACAGGCGCAACACTAGCGTAAAATGGCGCTCTAGATGCAAAGAAGTCTTGGGTCGTATCTGCGACCGACTGTTCATATTCAACCATGGATGCGATAGTAGGTTTCCCTATAAGATATTCCTGAAACCCAAAAACAAATATCCCATTTCCCGCCGTGTATAGATTCTCCACTTCAGAAGGATTATCCTGATTTCCTATGGTCAGGACGCCAGCCGGCAAGCTAAATGCCTCGATATTTTCGATATCAATACCACCCCTATCTATAGTCATCATCATGGCAAATACCAGCTGCCAGGAGGCAAGCAATAACGGCAAATATGCTCAGTAAAAATGATGTCTTTGGATATGATAAGACTGGCTAAGAGCGAATAGAGTACTAAACGGGTGAACAGAGAACTTACGATAGCTAATCGAGACGCCGCACGAATATGCACTCATACTGAGCCCCGACTTGTTATAGGGCGGATACCAACGAGCTCAACCCGAGCAGCTCGTTATGATAGAACATTTGCCGCAAGTATATCCTTGAGCATGAATATGGTGGCAATGGGACTTATTGCTTAGAGCTTTCTGCAGCGATTTCTGCTAACCCGTCGTCTCAGAATTCCACACAATTAACGAACTATATATCTACGGGGCCAGGGTTTGGTTAGGAGACTGCTCTGCTTATAGGAGGACACCCTAGCCTCACAACCACTTTAGGATCCTCTGCATTCTTTGGCTGTCACGAAGCGGTTCAGTGGTGTAACGGTTATCACGTCTCGTTCACAAAGTTGAACATAAATCCGAGGAGGCTCCGAGTTCGATTCTCGGCTGAATCATTCTTTTTTTGTTGTTTACAGCCTGAATGAACGGAAGTATCTTTCTTTTAATATACAAATGAATTACTGGGATTGCGATCATTTTCAAAAGCTGATTATTAATTAGATACACATATTGTTGTCCACTACAACGATATATATGTAGCATCGATTTGCTTCAGAGATGGCCCCAGTGCAAGCCGTACTTTGTTCCGGTAAGTGACTCTATTCTCCAGTTGAAGAGGATTGTGCTCAAAATAAACTGTGTGCAAATTGGGCAGCTTGCCGAGTTCTGCTTCGACATTTTGGAAACTCGATATCTTATTCCGGGAGGCCCAAAATTCCTGCAGATTTGTTAAATGCGACAATCCAGACAGTTCCTTTATCCGGTTCGACGACACATCTATCGTTGTCAGTTTTTTATTATTCTCCAAGCCTTCTATTTTTTCAATTCCATTATCAGAAATGTAGAGCTCTTCCAAGTTCTCCAGTCCCTCAAGACCCTCCAATTTTGTGATCCGGTTGGCTTGAATAGAGAGAATTTTCAACTTCTTCAACGATGACAGGTTCTGCAGCTTGGAGATTTTGTTCTTTCCCAGCCATAGCTGCTCCAAATTTACTAGCGAATCGAGATTCTGGATCTCTCGAATTCGGTTCGCGCCCAGCTCAAGTGAAGTAAGACGATGCAGTGCTTGAATTCCATCAATGCGACCGATAAGGTTTTGACAGAAGTACAGCGTAGTCAGACCCTCTAGATGCGAAATATTTTTAATATGCTTAATCGTGTTGAAGCTGAGATCCAACGTCTTTAATGAGTCGGTGAAATGGCCCAAGTGGTTTACATGAGACACTCTGTTGTCATACAAATCCAGCTCCTCAAGATCTGCGGGCAACTCCTCCAGACCATCTAAAGATGTGATCAAATTTTGTCTGAAGCAGATTGATTTCAACTTCTTCAGTCTTCCTACTCCCAGACTTTTAATAGAACTGATTTTCAAATGACTGATATCCACATACTCGGCGTCATCGTCATACTCCGCAAGGACATCCTCATCGTTGTCAAGTACCTCTCCCTCTATAACATGAGTGTCTGTCACCCTTGCTTGTTGGACTTCCTCGTCTTCTGGCTGCTGTTCGCTGTCAGAACCATCAGAGAGGCTTTCATCGATGATCTTATCAGTAGTCATGTCCTCCAATACACCTTGTTACAAAGGACGAATAATAGCGGATATTATCGCACCAGCAATAGATGATCCCAAATACTATATTGCGTCTGAGCAAGCTTTTTCCACAATAAGGATTTATTCCTTAAAACGAAAAGCAGCAGCGGGTAAGAAGGAAAACCCTCGAAACGACAAGTTGAGGTGGCGAGTTGCTGTGATGGATGCGAGGCTGCAGCTTCACGTTTACAATTTTGAATTTTGATAAAACTGTGCTAACAATAGAAACCAGCAAAGACGAACATATCTGATATTTTCTCTTTCAGACATGATGGAATAAAGAAAAAAGTTGGCAGTTAGATTAAAAGTCAATTTATAAGGGGAGAGCTATACACACTGTACATCTAATAGACGGAAGTTAACGCGCTAAGTTAGTAACCAATGAGACCTGCGACCAATCACATACCCTCAGGCTGTGCCAAAATGTACTCCACAGCATCAGAAATTGACTTGATTTCATCGGATTCATTACTACGTTAGTGCCTGAAGGAATAGAGACCACCCGTTGCAGGGCGGTAGATACCTACTCAGGAATCTCGATGCCGAACTCCTCTTCGACGGCAACAATCACCTCTACAGTGTCCAGGCTGTCAAGCCCAAGCTCGTTAGCGAAGTTTGCGGTAGGAGTGATCTTTGCCGGATCCCCAATCTTGTCGAAAGCCTGGAATACCTTGATGATTCGGTTCTCAACATCCGGCTTGGACAAGCCGTTAGTAGAGTACGCTCGGGCAAACGCTGTAGCAATGCTCGGAGTTTGACGCCTTATAGCCAGTCTGCTGGAAAGAGCAGTGCTGGCTCTGCGAGCAATCATGGATCCGTTAAACCTGTACATCCTCAAGTAAAGATGGAAGATTTGCCAATGAGAACGACAAATAAATACCAATCAAACCCTAAGCCCGCGGAGAAGTGAAGGTGTTACAAAACTGGTGCAGACGAGTATTAGTGCATTCAACGACCTGATATCTTGATTGTAGAAAATATTTTATACTTTTCATTGTTTTCTCTGCTACGAAGTTCGGGTGAAATTATCGGAATCTTTGTTGTCAGGACTTTTTACTTTTTATTTTATCTTTCCCTGGTGGGTGATATTTGATGACAGGGTTTCAGTGTATGTGAAGCCTTTAATCCTTCTTTCGACGACCCTGTTTATCAGATAGTGGTCGATCCTTCCATTGTTCTGAAATTGCAATACCGGCACTTGTATCGCCATTGGCGTATAGATCAGTTTCAGCAAGAAAATTCTTGCGAGCTACTCTTAACTGCATTACCGTATCCATTTTGCGTATTTTGTCCAATTCTCGGGAATAGTTCTTCTGAAACAGCGTTTCCATGCTATCGTGATGAGGTTGCAGCACTGAACTGATCTGTTTTCCGTGAATGACTAGACAACGTCCCACTGCTGCCGTATATTCTATCATGGTGTCATCGAGCTTTTCAAGCATATGGGGTTCGATATCCTTCATCTCGAAAAATTTGCGAAAGATTTGGATTCCACCATTGACAGGCGAATCTACAGCCCCCGAAAGCACGAGGTTTAAATTAGATATCTCGCTGGAGGTCAATTCCTTTTGTTTCTGGTTGTAGCTGAGTTCGAACTCCACTAGAGTTGCAGTTTTCTCTTTTAGCACGTAAATTGCGTTCTCAATTGGGTTCACTCTTTCGACTTTAGATTCCTTCACCGCACTGCGCCGAATTATGGTAGGAAACGCTTCGTACGTTTCATACACAGTTTTTTCAACCCACATATCGAGTGGCGAGGTTGCGCCAGGAAGTGGATGGGAATATGAGAACCACTTTAAATCGCGACGCATTACACATGCCCGGGTACCTCTTGATGGTTCTGCCAACTCAAGAAGTTGATCGGCGAAATATTCATATCGAAACATTGGGATTTCGGGAGCCACTGATGAGACATATAAACATTGAGTCTCCCTATTCGCCGTCGAAGGGTCTGAAACAATTGTTGCACCCGGATACATTTCATGAAGTCTATCGTGAATGTTTTCAAGCTTGTCACCCGGATCCCCCTCGAAGATAAATTGTCTGTCTTGTAGAGATGCGGGAAATCCGACTCCTAAGTATTCAACTCTGAAGTATTGCATTAACGGCCTATCCATGGTGTGGATCATCCTATACATGGATGAAAAAACCACTGCCAGTTTTATGACCTTTGTGAATTCAAAAGATATAGTCTCATAAGCTACTATCAACTCCTTCATGGCTAGAGTCGCTTTCTCAAAAGCATTTCCTTTCATTAGCAGCGCGACAATAATTTCACTGAATGCCTCTTTTCTTTCAAAGGATGTTTGTTCCGGAAACTTGAAGTAAGGACTAGCTTCCACGGTCTCAAAACTCCATGTATACGCTCTGGAGATCAATTGAAGCGCCAGAGCAGCCTCAGTATAGTTGTGCCGTCTGATATTCACAAGCCAGATGTCATAGACATATCTCTGCAGAAGATCTCGGTCCATATCTTGAAGAAAATTGAAAATATTTAGCAGATGGAAAGTTCTATCATCACTGAAAATTGGAACACTGTATAGATTCTGCAATAGATCCAAAAATTCAAAGACATTATCATGGATTGTTTTCACCTCAGTCTGGCACTTTTCGTCTTTCAAAGCTGCCATGTAACTATTCAATTGCAGCTGGAAGTTTAGCTGTTCTCGTTTGTCTGGGACGAACGATCTAACACGAAAGAGATTTTCAAATGACGAAATGACTTCTCTTTGCAACGCCGTTGTAGTTCCCTTCGCTTTCCACTCGTGGATAATCATTGAAAATATCGTCTTAGTTGCAACCTGCTGTGCAGCTGGATTGTGTGCTAGACAGAGTTCGCACACATCCCTAATTATGGCTCGACCATCAGCTGTTGTGGTTAATTCAGACTGAATTGTAGCAGTCCTTGCATTTTCCGATATATCCCAAATTTTGTTAAACAGTTCGACTGCTCTTGTCTGCAAATGTGGACAAATTTTCCAGACCGCAGCCCTCTGTTGCTTCGACATCTGGTCGATAGCAGTAATCCATGAAGTCGCCACCCTGAGCAAACATCTAAGATATGATTGCCAGAGGTCCCGCTTTCGCACAAATTCACTATTCGAGAACTTCCTTGGAGAAAAGTTATCAAGCATCATCTTGCTCAGATAATCAAGACTTTTAAATGCGTATTCATGAAACACCGCAGTTAGCGAGACCCATGACTGTGGGAAAGACGGCTGCACAATAAGGCTATTGGCAACGTTAACAATATTTGTAGCCTCCTCGAACAGTTGTTGTTGAGAGAAATCTTCCCGGTATACGTACTCGCCCGAATAATCAGCAAGCCCTATGAGCATACAGAGGACAATACTAAATTCCGTTAACGCCTCGTAGAAGTTATGAGTACTCGAAGCGTTATCAACTGGTTGAATCTCAAAAGGATATTCGTCAGAAAATATGCCACAAAACACTTTTCTGGGATTTAGGTACTTTTCAGAAGATTCCACTAAATCCATATAGAGTTTTGCTCCCAACGGCAAGATCTTTGCATACTGCTTGCAGACAAGAATCTGCGAAGACCTTACCGACCAGAGAATGTTTATTTGTGCAGCAATAATACTTGCCCAAATTCGATGATGTTCAATGTTTTTATGGGTGTATCGGCGATTTGTCGACCAAAATTTCAGAAGCCATTTGATGGTATATGCCGCAAAATATGCTCTATACTTGGTCCGATGATATATCTTTGACCTGGATAGCTTTTTTATTAGCAACAATAAAGAGCTGTAGGTCCTGAATTCTTCGGTTTCAAAAGCGTCAATTATTTCCACAACATTCTGTACCACACGATCAAGCGTTACCAATTCCTGTAACAAGCGAAATTCTTGATAGAGATGTTCAGCGATTGCAGACTTAAACCCCTCAAGGGAAGGATCAACGATTGCCACTAGTTGTTTGATTGCATCTACTATCCTGTCCATCCTTTCTTGAAATTGAAAGCACATCGACTTATACCCCGTCGGATCAGATATTTTCTCCATGGCACCGGAAGATACAGCAAGCCGTGCCAAGAAAGGACCTGATCTTATTGCCGCCAAAATCAAAGACGCATTTCCCTTGATATTCAGTTTCAGGACCTCCAAGAATTGGTCTCCAATAAGTAATGCCACATGTCGTACACTGAACTTTTCACTGAAATAGTGCTCCTCTAAATAGGAATCAGAACCGTACAGACGGTCAAGTTTCTCGATAAGCCATATAAGCCCATGAAACACTAAATTACTTTCAGGAATCTCGTCTTTGACGAGTTGTTTGAGTAAATCGAGAAGGACTCCTATGAGTTCATAGCCCCACTAGTTAGAAAAGTAAACACAAAATAGGCAACTATATACTTACGTTGGATATTGTGACTGCTTTATCCAATTCCTTAACAGCATCAAAAAGGTCCAAAATATCATTGGTGGCGTAAATCCTTTTCCAGTTGAGGATTTTTCGAATGCATGGCTCAACGTTATAAGAGCGGCCAACATATTCTACTGCCAGCTTCAAGCTGCCAATTAAGCCATAATTCACAACAAAGCTCACATCCCTTTTAAGCTGCAATGACAGCTTGGAAAGTTTGATAGTAAGCTCAGACGTCGACTTCTTGGCATTGTTGACAAGGAGATTGATTTCAAGGTTCAGATCTTCTCGTGGAGTGACCAACTTTATGGTCTCTCCAAAAGATTCACCATTATAAATCGATGGTGATGTCCATGAAGACAGAAGACGAGATTTCGAACCGTAAGAAATAAAAGTGTCTGGATCAGCACAATTCACGAATATCGCATAAGTATCATGTGGACTTTCCTCGGCTAGGAGCGATAGGATACCAAAACTGATGTAAATGCCCTCCTCGATGGAACCGAAAAAGTACTGGTCAGCGATCAAAATGCGGCCAAACTCCAATGAGAGCACTTCTGGCGAGATTTGTTTTATTGCACTGACTGCCGTGTCAGAAGAAGACATTGAGTTTAAAATTAATGATATAACAGCCATCCGTTTCGCAGTCTGTGAACCCAACCTCTCTCCAGATATGAGCCTTGTACCGGCATTCTCCCATCCTCTAATGCACTCCATATCTAGACCGGAAAAGTAGCCACTTGTGTAAAGCTGGATCTTAAACGGCACACAGCTTGTGTTTACACCCTTGAATATTCGCGAGATATCAGCAACACCGGTCGCTATACACTTCCTTCGAAGGTGGTGGATTCCCTCTGCGGTCGCATTCACATCTATACCAGCCATCAGTCTCACCTCTAAATAGATATCTTCCTTCTTGATGATATGCAGTGGAATATTGGGAAACACGCACACAGGTAGCTCTTCAATCGCAGTGTTTGTGGTGATTTCCACTAGGCATGCATCAGTCAAGTACTTGTATTTTATTCGAAGAGAAATAGAGACAACCAGTTTTTCAGCTACCGTGTTGCTTCCAGTAACAGATCTGAAGCCGACCAGTATTGTTGATGCATCTCGAGAACCTATCGTGTTGTCTGGAATCGTGTAAGGCAAAGGATAAAATGGAGACATTGTGAGTAGAACTTGTTCGCAAGCCAAATTTACTATATCTTTGACAGTTCCAGAAGGTATATGAGTCGAAGTTGAATATCTTACCAGTATACCACTGTTGAAGATTTTTGCCATGCGTGTGATTTCTCGGATGGCGGATTTTCTACCAGCTGTCTTCTCTGACATTGTGTAAAGATCTGATTTCAAGCGAAAACAGATATCCTCCAGATTGTTGATCGCTCCAAGCAGTGACTTGACAACCTGGTAATTACCGTCGAGCATGTATAGATACACGTTGATGCTGAACCACTCCTTTAGAACAGAAACAATATCATCAACTAAAGGTTCATCTGGTACGATGAGAGAGTCATATGCGATGTGAAGATGAGGAACACTGGGCGGAGGCTGCTTCTGACCAACGTTTCTGTCCACGGTGTACGCATCATAGTATTCACGAATAGCTACCAATTGAACAGGGAAAACATCAATGACAATATTGGGATCAACTGGTCTTGACAATGAACCCTTGCTTTTAGATAAATACTTATTCAATGCTTGTCGATAATGTGGCAGCGTCACAATATACCCTCTATACCAGCAGCCACTGGAATGCTTTTCGAAAACGTAGACTTCATCGCCGATCTGTAGTACATCAGTCTTCGAAACAGGATCCGTATAGCTAGCAATGGCAATGCCACGCCCAATCAATGGTAGGGGATTCCACGACATGTTGTCCTGTTACGAACGACATTTGGATGATGAGACAAGGACATATCTCATCCCGTCACCTGTACGATAAGGCGCTGCTGGACCAATTAGGCAACTCCACTGGGCTCAGCTTCCAGAAATTCCAGCAGATATTCTAATGCCAGTCGGGCAAACTCCGCCATATTTTCGCTTCTGTTCGTCAAATTGGTGCACTTGCTCGTTGCCATGTTCTTATGTGGGCTTGAAATGGCAAGAAAAACAGTCCCGACCTGAGAAGGCTTCTCCGAAGTGGGGCCTGCCCAACCAGTCTCTGACAGCGCAATTGTACTGCCCAATTCCAGTTTCAGATTGCGAGCCAGTCGCAGAGCCACGTCTTCAGAGGGTCCACTTGAAGTCAGTTTGTGGTGCTACCAATGGATATATCATGATATTGCTTACGTATATGAAGAGATATCTTCTCCAGACCATCCGCTCAGCTTGAGACGTGATCTCAGAGCATACGTCAACGTGCCTCCGACAAAATATTGGGAAGCTCCTGGGACTGAAACCAGATAGGATGATATCAGACCTCCACACGCCTTAAACATTAGCATCATCATGTGCATAAACCTCATCAGTATCATCATTATAGTCACCACCACTATCAGTAATGGCACTTCACAATCGGTACAATGAAGTGAACATGACGATGATATACTACATTACTTACAGACTCAGAAGTTGCCAATGTTTGGTTGCGGTCCTTCAGGATTTCTGCGATCCTGGTTACAGTACTGGCCACGTTATCTGGTGGAAACATGGTTGATCTCACGTTTACCTTCGGTGATATGTGTGAGCCAGCAGCTTACATATGAGTCGAGTCGATTACCCGGCTGTGTGTGGCTACGTATATATAAGCTGGCAGAGTAGGGCTCAAGCCAGTCAGCATCATGGCATCGGAAGCATTATTGACATTCAAGGCGGGAAAAGTTGATTACAACAGGGAGGCAAAGTTGGCCACGCCAAAGAGTGGCCAGGGTCTTGTACGAGTGACCAAGAATCCCGATGATCCAATGCTCTATTCTTTCCTTTGGCAGCCGCGTGGCAGCCAGAAGACAGCTGGGGGTCCAGAGGATAGTGAGGAATTGTTGCTTTTCCCGGGAGATGCCCACTGGAGTCACGTCAAGGAATGTACTACGGGACGAATCTTCGCGCTGAAGTTCCGAAGTTCGGGGCAGAATCTGCTGTTCTGGATGCAGAGCGACAATGGCAAAATTGACCCGGCCGAGCTCAGCGAGGACGACATCAAGATATCTGAGAAGCTCTCTGCCATTCTTGGCGAGGAATCGCAGGGCGACCCTGAGGCCATGGATGTGGATTCAGCCAGGTAGGTTGGCGGAATACGACTTTCAAGGCTAAACAAGTCAACCGGCTCCTGTAGACGATGTTGTGCTCCAGCACAGTTCTGGTGAACTGCCACGGCAGCAGACCCCGCAGACCCAGGCCCAATTGAGCGAAGAGCAGATCGATTTTTTCAGGCAAGCATTGCTACAGCAGCAGCAGCAACAGCGACAGCAACAACGGCCAATTCCTGTGCTATCGCTGGATCATGCTGTGACTCCATCTGATTTTGTTAGGTATATCAATGGCCTATCGGACGAGCAGTTACAGCCGCTATTGCAATACCTGCCTGAAGGTCTCCCCAAGACCCGCCACGAGCTTGTGAGGGTTGTCCAGTCGTCTCAGTTCATGCAAGGAATGGGCGCATTGAGTTCTGCCGTTAACCAGCCTGGCGTCGATACGATCGTTGCTCAGCAACTTGGGTACCCATATGTAGGGCCTGGTGTGGAGGGATTCTTGGAGGGCGTTCGACAGCAGGCGAGGCATGATAACGGAAATGACGAGCAGCAAGACGATGTCAACGAGGAACCTGAATCTGGCGGCACGCACCCTTCTGAGAGGAGCTGATGGTTGGCAATTGATCTGCATCGATGTATACTTGTCTTATTCGTATGAAGCATATTGGATTAGTTGTAAAAGAGCTCACACTTGTAACTGGGAACTGGAATTGAGTTCATTATGACCCCGTTCGCCTTAAACCAAACTGTGAGGCATGAAGCTTCCCCAGTTTTGGCAAAATTGATGGTGCGGAAAAAGCTACTTCCTAAAATCAACTACTCAGATGTAGCAAATGGCATTGGAAGCACCTACTTTAACTGCATGGCAGTTGCTACAGTGCGTCGGAGTCGCAAGGCAAGGGGCCGATCGCATATCAATAGAAAAATAGACGCTAGATTACAGAGCTAGCCACTCATCAGTATATTTAAGTATACAACCGAGATAGTCTACTATTAAATTCGTATTGTCAGCACAGCTGCATTTCGTCGCAGTGTTTGACCAGTCTCTGATTGAATCGGCTCCGCACTTAGTGGTTGGCACCTTGAGTACAGAACGCTATCGCACTAGTAATTGCGATCTGGATTTTTCACATATACGAAGATCTCTCCTGCATTTATTCTCTGCTGCATACGGCTGTGGATAAACACGCGAATGAGACGCGCCCGCCTATATGACGAATCGTGTGTTTTCCTGTTTCAGTCCAGGCTTGTTGCACTTTATTTCACCGAGTATAGCGTTCCAGCTTCCGGGGCTAAATTTTAAATTTCACGATTTTTAATGGTTCGGGGCTAGTGGCATTTTTTTTGGGGTACCTACGGTTACCCACTATATTTATCTGGCCGCACGTAATTTGTTATGAGTACCGCACGGTATATATATTTACATACACACACACCACTTATACATCAACAAACCTTCATCTCGCCAATTGCCCATAATTTGGCACACTACGCTTTTCCGTCGGTGCCGTGTTTATCTGTGTATCCACAGCCTTTTTTTGGTTAGTGGCTGCGATTTGGTATGATATAATTACTGGCGGTTCATCTCAGGGGTAGGAATCTAACGGTAGAACCATGGCCGACAATAGTAGTGGTCGTCAGTTGAGCCAGCAGCTCAATGCTATCAGGGATAAGCAGAAGCAAACGGAGGCAATAAATGGCCAATTGAAAGAGGCGGAAAAACAGCTTGTGGACGCTATGGGAGGTCAGGAGAATGAGCGTACACCCCAGATACGCCAGCATCTCGAGACTCTCATCGACGAGCACGACCAGGTTCTTCGGTCAAACACGGTAGGTGCTGCTCGACAAATAGGGGGGCTTGTGTTTCGAGAACTAACGGCAGCTGAGCGGACTTGGTTCAGGTAGTTTGTCGCCAAAAAAGGCCTCGTCGAGGCGCCAAAAATCGCTGTCTCGGTCCAACGATGTGCAATTTGCAGCTGATATCAGTGAAAGCCTCCTGGCAGAGTGTCGCCGACTCCACACCGCACTTGCTGACAAGGAGAAGCTTCTCAAGGAACAGGAAGCGGACCAAGATGAGCTGAGATCGAAGAACTCGCAGCTCGAGTCGCGGTTGCAAGCGCTCACGGAGGCGGAACGTGAGTAGTTGCGGTTGTAAGGAATTTTTTTTCTCTAACTTTCAGGACGCTACAAAGATGAAACATGGAATTTGGAGGTACGTCTTCGTGAGGCAGAGGAAAACATGTCAAAGTCCAGTGACGCCATGTCAAAGATTTCGTCCGAAGCTGGTAAGCTGCAGACAGCTAAGAGCACCCACTTGGAGCTCATTGAAACGCTCCGGGACAGAGAGAGCCAGCTGAAGGACCAGCTGGATGCGCTGTCAGCGCGCTATGAGAGTGAGGTCGCTTCGATACGCAAGAATCACGGCGAGTCGCTGAAGGAAAACACTCAGTTGCATAAGACAATTGTCGATTTGAAGCATGAGCTTGGTCTCCGGCCACCTCTCGGTGCGCTTGTTCCTGCAGAAGTAGTAAACACTGATCTTGGCGATATGGAATATGGCAGCGACCAAGATGGAGATGGCTTCAATACTCCTGATCGATCGCCTCCTTTGTCACCAGTTAAAGCAACACCTTCTCGCATGTCGGGTCTCGAGGCAGACACGATGAAGTCTTCTTTGAATCATGCTCATAAGATGATATCAAGTCTGCAGAGAGCATTTGCAAAGGAGAAGTCTGAGAAGATGGAATTGTTACGTCAGGTCAATGAGCTTCAGAACGCATCCTCCAAGCAACGTCCCTTGTCTGGCTATGGCTCGTCTCTGGCATCGTCCAAGGGAAAGCGTTCGAAGCAAACCAAGCTGTTGAGTAACGTGAAGTCCCTTGTGAGCCTAGGCACGTCCAGAAGAATACGTACTAGTGTTACGGAGGACAACGACGACGAGGAGGACGACGGCTGGGAGGAGCGTAACGATGGCGACCATATTGATGTTGGTTCTGCTTCTGCAACTACTACCAGTGAGAGCGATGTCTATCAGTCAGCGTTCGAGACGGCCCAAGAGGACGTTGCTGCTTCCACGACTGAGGATGATTTCTACCACACTGGCCAGGAAACTGTCGATGAGGGATCGTCTGGTGAAAACACCGAGACAGAAGAACTGACGTCGACTCCGCGGTTTGCCGGTGCATGGCCCCAACAGGGACGTTCGCAACAGCCGTCCAAACACGACGACGACGACAATCTGTCTGATAACTCTGTGGCTACCACCGAATTCAAATCCAAGAGACGGTCATTCAAGAATAAGAGGAGCAGTCATGCGCTGCATTCAAGCCCTTTTCTTAATTCTGATGACAGTAGGCTCTTCGATACCGATAGTACTCCTATCAAGCACAATCAGACACTGGCAGCGGAGTTCATGTCTGCTGATGATATCGTCTCACAGGCTGCCAAACATGGGCTGACAGCGGTACCTAGTGATGATTATGATTTGCTAGCTGCCAAGTCTGCATTGATAGACAACCCATCCACTGATTTCTTGGAGTCGTCTGCTGCAAAACTTGGTCTCAAAGTTATAGCAGAATCTGACCATAACAAGCTGGTGAATCCCGATGTCAAGGACATCTCAGCGAGTGCCGCCAAGCATGGGCTGACTGCGATTCCATCAGCTGAATACGATGAGTTGTTACGGTCCAGAAACAGCCCGACTGTTGAAGAGGTGCATCAATACGCCAAAAAGAATGCGATGATTGCGATCCCGATAGCTCAACATGAAAGTCTAGTGAATCCTACCGTGGACCAAATCTCCTCAAAGGCTGAAGCTTCCGGGCTTCGAGCAGTCCCTACAAGCGAGTACAATGAGCTTGTGCGTCGTTGCAATAGTCCGACAGTGGATGAGATATCAACGAATGCTGCTAAGCATCGCCTGGTAGCAGTCGATAGCGCCCAGTATGAAAAGCTTGTTGAGTTAACAACAAGGCCAACAGTAGACCACTTGCGCGAATGGGCAAAGGCTTCAGGTCACATCGTTTTGGACGATGTCACTTACCGCGATCTCCAGCGCGAGGCCAAAAATCCTTCTCCTGAGGAATTACAAGCGCGAGCTCAGAGTCTTGGCATGTCGCTATTGAGCAAAGCCGAACATCAGAACCTTTTGCAGGTTGTCAATGAGCCATCTAGAAAGCACTTGGAGGGTCATGCTGAAAAGCTAGATGCTGTAATCATTGATAAGCCCGTGTATGATCAGTTGATGTCACTGGCTAATAGCCCAAATGACAAGCATATCCGTGATAAAGCAACGGAACGTGGATTAACTGTTTTAACTGATGGTGAGCATGCTGATCTTGTTCAAAAGGCTGAGAATCCCTCTGAAAGTCATATTTGCGAGAAAGCTGTCGCTGCTGGTCTTGTTGCGATTCCGGCTGGTGAGCATGCTGATCTGGTTAGAAGGTTGGAATCGCCGACAAAAGAAGAATTGGAAAAGCATGCTATGAGTCTGTCCGTAGTTGTGCTTGATAGTGACACTCATGAAGAGTTGCTCCGCAAAGCAGAGGCGCCATCCCAAGATGAGCTCAAATCCAAGGCGAAGAACGCTGGTCTAGTTGCATTGCCTCTTCAGGACCATGAAGAGCTTATTCGTAAAGCTTCTAATCCCTCTGTTGATGAGATGATGAGCTTTGCAGCCCACAATTCACATGTGCTGATTCCTCGATCGGAGCATGAAAGACTTTCGGCTCCTACGCGTGATGATATCGTTCGACACGCTGAGGCAAATGGCCTAGTAGCTGTTTCGAAGCAAGAGTATGCTCAGATCAGTCAACCGTCGAAGGAAGCGGTCATTTCACACGCCACCAGGCTTGGATTGGTAGCCGTCCCATCGGAACAGTTCCGTAATCTGACAGAGGCTGTTAATCAACCTCTAGACAAGCAGTTGATTGAGTCAGCAGCTCCAGGCCTCGGTTTGACAGTGCTGGCAACTTCTGAATATGAGTCTCTGAAGAATCCTCCAAAGAAGTCCATTTCTGAGATCAGTGCCATGGCCAAGGACGAGGGATATGTTGTGGTGCCTTCAGACATTCTCGTGGATTCAAAGATTCCGGAAGTTTCTGACAGTAAATTCACTTTCATTGCGGAATCTAAACTGGAGTCGTTGCTGCATCCAGACCACAAAGACATCGAATCAATGGCTGAGACACTTGGCCTAGTCACTGTACCAGCAGCAGTCTATGCTGCTTTGACCTCAGAGCCGACGAAGGAGGCTCTTATTCATAAACTGGCGCCACACAATGTTGTAGCTTTGTCTAAAGCAGAATACGATGATTTGGCGTCTCGACCAACGGAATATCATCCATCGGTTGATGAAGTTGTTTCTCATGCAGAAGAGCTTGGCTATGTGGCTGTCCCTCGTGAAGAGTTTGACAACTTAAAGAAAGATGCAAATAGTCCAGGATACGACAGATTACTGTCTATTTCAGACGCTCTGGGATATTCGCTCCTTGCTAAGAATGAGGTAGCGGATATGAAGCACAGGATTGAGTCTCCGTCGATCGAGGAAATCAGTCAATCTGCATCACAACACGGCCAGTCGCTGATCGATAGCAAGAAGCTGCGTGAACTCAACGAAAAGCTCGAGAAGCCATTGATCGAGGATCTTCACAACTGGGCAACAAAACAGGGCTATGCGATGATACCTGTCGGTGAAGTCGAAAATTGGAAGCGAAAAGCGACAAACCCGTCCAAAGATGAGGTTGATGGATTCGCTGCTAAGCTTGGGCTGGCAGCAATTCCTCTCGCTGTGTTGCAAGAACTTCACAGGAAAACTCAACAGCCGACTCGAGATGAGATCAATGGCCTTGCTGGAGGTTATGGTCTGATCACTTTAGGGCAAGCTGAGTTCGATGAGCTACATAGGAAGGCAGTAGAACCCAGTCTGGACGAAGTGAAACAGTTTTCCGATAATTATAAGCAAGTGATGATTCCCGCTGACGAAGCATTTGGCTTGAGGCGACGTGTTGAGCAGCCCACGATTGAGGAGCTCAGAAGCGCAGGGGAATCCAAAAATATGGTTTTTGTACCGAAAGACGTTTATGATGAACTGGAAAAGGTTGCTACTGACCCTGACGAGGCTACTATTTCTAGGTTAGCCAAAAGATTAGGATTGGTTGCTGTTGCCGCTGCTGAGTTGGAGAGTCTTAGAAACAGAGTGGACAACCCTTCAAAAGCTGATATCGATGTGTGGAGTAAGAAGATGAATCTGGTGCCGGTACCGAAGGAGCAATATTCAAGCTTACTTGAAAAGGCTGAAAAGTTTGACAACGGCGAATCCGTATCAGTAGGTCAGGCTCCAGCCAAGGATCTCAGTTCAGTGGCAGCAAAGAGAGACCATTTTGAAGATATCATTAAGCAGTCGACTCGCGACAAGCAGCGTGACAAGGTTGTCGAATCGATTAAGGGGCTTGGCTATGTTCCAGTGTCAAGTGAGGAGTATAAGAGACTCGTCAGTAATCAGAGTATTTATGAACCCACTCGAGGTGACATCATACGTGCCGCCAAGACTTTTGGACTGACTACAATACCAACTGAAGAATATAAGAGCTTGTTGAAGAACAAATCCGCGTCGACTGGAGTTCCCGATTCCCCTTCATTGGTGGGTGCCATATCGGCTAGCTTGCAAGGAGCCGAATTGTCGACCCCTACAACACCTGTTAGGACAAGTGCCATTTCGAGCAGCAGCCCGTCAAGGCGCGAATCCCACCTCAGATCGCCCTCAGGGGACCTTGACATGAAAGCCGTTCCTTCAGAATATTTGGCTTCGCTGCGAAGAATTGCGGAAAACCCTACTGAAGAGGATATCATTTCAATGGCTAACAAGCACGGACTAGTGGTTGTTTCGAAGGATGCCGACTCTGCTAATACAAGTGTGTCGGCTGTGAAAGAAGCCGTTAAGAAACAGCAGCTGCCATCTCTGACTCACGATGAGATAGCTGTTGTTGCAGAGACTCTGGGCCTAGTGGTCTTGAGGAAATCCGAGCTTAACGACCTTGTGAACAATAGGCAGAAAGCCGATATTGCAGATACCCAGGATGTGCATGAACACAGTTCAGAAGAATTAGCATCGGCTGCTTCTAAGCTGGGTCTCTCTATTGTCTCTCAGAAGGAACTTGGCGAGCTTCGGTCTAAGGCTGTGAATCCGCTGGCTAGCGTCTCTACTGATGAAGTGTCTGCTCGTGCTCGAGAATTGGGTTTAATTACAATGTCTTCAACACGGTATGAGAAACTGCAACAGTTGGAGACTGCTGGACCAGATATAACGAAAGAAATGATAGAGAGCTCGGCGGAACGCCTAGGACTTGTTACACTGTCTGCATCTGTCTATAATGATCTGGCATCTCGTCCAGCTGAGGTTGCTACTCGGTCAATAGATGATATCAAACTGGACGCGCATAAAGCGGGCTTAGTAGCGCTCCCATTGGTTGAATACCAGCAGTTGAAAAATCCAGCAGAGATATCTCAGGAAGATGTGATTCGCAAGGTTGAATCTTTTGGTCTTAAAGCAATCCCGCTTGAAAACTACCAAGAATTGGCAGCCAAGTCTTCAGCTGGGCCGGTAGGTTCTGAGTCTGCTCAGAGGATGAGCATCGAAGAGATTGAAGAGCAGGCGAGAGCTCGTGGACTCATCCTTTTGAGTCATAATGAGTATTCTGAATTGACTCTGTCGAAGGAAAATGCTACGGCAGAGCCAGACACTTCCACGGAGGGCGTGCTGTCTGTGGACCGCCTGCGTTCAGAAGCTGAGATGCTTGGTTACACTATTGTTCCTTCTGGGGATAAACGCGCTTCTGAAGCTACATTGAGAGATTCAAGAGGGTCGCCTGTTACAATTGTCAATGGCAGGTCGCGCTTTAATGTGCAGTCGGCTGTAATTGATGATACGGAATCGGTGAGCTCAAATGAGCCAGTAGACAATAGCGTTCCCGTTGGCAGTAGGCCTCCACAGCTGCCTCTTCCAGCCGTTTCTGAATATTCTCCCAGCCTTGATGGCGGCAGCAGTTTCATGCAAGAAACCGGAAGAGCTACGCCTGGTGGAAGGAATGATGGTATTATTGGTGGTTCAGCAGCATTGTTTAATTTGAGCCAGGCGACAATTGCCAGCCATGCGTCTTTGACCGAGCGTAATATGATTCCCTACATCACCCAGGTGGTTATTGGAGAGTTTCTTTTTAAGTACACGAGGAAGATCGCTATCTCCGGTATTTCTGACAATCGTCACGAAAGATATTTCTGGGTTCATCCATATACGTTGACGTTGTATTGGAGCAAAGAGAATCCGGCTTTAGAAAGTCTTCATAGCTCGAAAACACGGTCAGCTGCTATTGTTGGTATCGAGGCTGTTCAGGACCTCAACCCATTACCTCCTGGTTTGTATCATAAGAGCATCATGATACAGACTTCTGATAGAATTATTAAGCTGACTTGCCCCAATAGGCAGCGTCATAACATTTGGTTTAACTCTATCAAGTACCTGTTGAAGCGTTCAATGGACGATTTGGCGTTCGATGAAGAGGAAGGTGAAATGTCGTTCCAGACTGATAGTCGCGTCCAAGTAGAACGCTCCAAAACGGCAGCTGGTAGTTTAAGGGGCTATCGTGGACAGCGTATTGCCTCATCGATACGGCATAGTGTTGCGCCAGAGATGAATACTCCTAGGCCTCAAACCAGATCTTCAGCTCGCCAGCCCAGCATGAGTTCGATTCAGATGTTGCAACCTTCAAATTCTACGTCCAGATCGAGCAGCAGGTTCAGCAACAGGTAAAGGTGGTTTGGTTAAGGATTGATTATTATATTCTCATGGTAATTGCAAAAATAGGATTAATCGACTAATGATATGTAATTAACCTTATTGTAAATTTTTAAATATCATGATTGACAGGCCTCCATGAGAATAAGTCGTAAGCTTCAGCAGACCACGGACCTGTCTCAGGGTATTGCTGTAACGATGCTTCATCTTGCGTACTACCCTCTATAAGCATTTCTAGCTCCTGTGTGACAGAATGAAGTTCTTCTTCTTCTTGCTTTACGGTAACAGCAGGGGAGATATTGTGCAATGCGTTCAGTGATAGCCGTTCTTCTACCACAAGGATGTCGTCAGATTCTTCTTGGTCGCTATCAAGTATATATACTACCTCTTTGATAGCATCGATCTCGTCCGACAGTTGTCTGAAATCTATAGATGTCAGCACGTCGATATCTTCCGTTTTAATAACAGTCGCGGGCAATACGCTCCGAGACCTCTGAAAAGACAATATAGGTCGTCGTCCAGAGCCGGCTCCAAACGAAGGAGCTATTGCAGTTATCAAACCGGAATTTTGCTTAGTGTTGGAGATTTCCGCCTGAGAGGGAAGCTCACTTTCATCGAGAATTTTGGCTTGAAGGTTGCCAAACTCGCTTGAAACTTTTCGCGCCTCTGAGGACTTTTTTAGGACCAAACTGCGACCAGCTTGATTTGTCTTGCCCCGAGATTTGTCACTTGTGAGCGCAAGCTCTTCATGCTTGTCGTCAACAGAAGCGCTGAGTTCCGAATGCTTAGTGAGAACACTGTATCGAGATGTTTGATCACGCGTGTCGTCGACAGATCGGGTTGCAAGCGGTATATGCGAACTCGATAGTTTTGCACCTCTGTTGGAGCTTGGCAGTTCATTAGACACATCACCAGCGACCGACGGCAGTTGAGCATTCTCGACGCGTCGTCTGATGCCTAAAGACGGTCTTCTTGCGCTAGGTATAACATTTTGCGGCAAATAGAGTGGGGTCGGCGGTAAATCGACAACTTGTACAGCATCCTGTTGCGAGTTATACGTACGTGGAGTTGCCTTTTTATCATGCAAAGAAACATTCCGAACAACCACCCTACGTTTTTTGCCCACAGACACTAAAGTGCGGTCAAGTCGTAGTTCTTCATCCTCATCAATCGTCGACTGGACCAAGAAACTACTATCAACGAAAACTCGTGCTTCGTCATATAACATAGCGCGCTTGTTAAATAGATGGAATCTCAGAATACCGTCATTCCAATTTTTCACCTTTTGCGTTAACTTTGTCGTCCACATTGCATCGTACTCGTGGACTTCTGCCGCCAGTGGTCGGTCATCCATGGTTTCTGCCTGCAGTCATATGTGAAGCGACTGCAGCTGCTAACCCCTGAACTCGCGTATATATATATGTATATATATATATACCTATATAGTTTGAGACCCATTGTAATAAGCATTAGAACACTTTAGTTGAAAACGATTATCATATTACCAAAGAATATTTATAGTCTATTTATCGCAGTTTGAATATTAAGTGGAATGGTATGATAGATCTCCAAAACAGAAACAAGTTGTATTGTTCTTGTCATGCATATTCGAATTCGAACTTGCTATGGATGGTGAAGAGCTGATCTGCTTGAAATAAGCTCAATGGCAGTAGTGAAAGAGCGAAACATGACAACGAAAAAAAAAAAAATCAAAAGTCCGTGCACATAGCATCATTCTTTCGATCAGAGCATTCATGCAACGACTGTTATGTTGATAAAGCACAATAATATCTATCTATGACCACTCGACAGACCACGGCAGCTTCTCGCCTGCTCTAAAAGGAATCACTACATCAGAAGCTTCAGTAGACTCGGTTGTAAGCTGCTCAACTACAACCTGCGGATTGCGAACGAGCGCCACAGTGGATTTATCGACGAGATCGTCGGATGTAATGCCATAGAACTGCATTCCAAAATCAGTGACAAACGACTTCAAAAGGTCGAGTTTCCCACGCTGCTCAAACACCTCTGCTACATAACCAATAGCATATGGCTGGGTGAATACTCCTGCTGCAGCTCCCTTCGCTTTCTCCTTGCTTTTGACAGGATGAGGAGCGGAATCAGAGCCGAAAAAGAATTTGGGGTTGCCAGACGTCGCCGCCTTGATAAGGGCTTCTCTGTCTGACGGAAACTTGGCTACAGGCTTGCAGAAATTGTGAGAATTTCCTCCCCAACTATCAACTATCAGGGACAAGTGGTGGGCAGTAATAGTAGCTGCCACTGTTGGGCCACATTCAAGAACCGCTTGGATGGCCGCTGCCGATGTGCAGTGCTCTAAAATAATCCTCAGCTTGGGGAACCGCTTGTGAAGATCCTTGAGGGTCGGAAGAAACTCCTCTTCCGCGTTAAGTACATGTATGTGATCTCCCGATGGACATTCTCCGTGAAGATTGAGAATCATGTTTTGTTTCTCCATTTCAGCAAATGTTTCGTAAAACGGTTCGTACGAGGAGACACCGTGATCGGAGTTCGTAGTGACACCGGCTGGATAGCACTTGACTCCAGTGATTCCGGCCGCTCTAGCAGCACGCACGACCTCTGGAGTGATTTGTCTGCTCAGGTACAAGCTCATCAGAAAAGTTGTTTTTGGAGCAAGTGCTTGAAGAGATTTTTTATATTCGAGAACGCGACTCGGATCCGTCAGCGGAGGGACCAGGTTTGGCATGACATAACACACAGAGACACCGCCTGCTCTCACCGTCGGTGTCACCAGCTCCTTCATTGGGCCATCTCGTAGGTGGACGTGAAAATCGCCGGGCGTTCCCAGCTCGATGCGAGTGATGCTGGACATGCTGAAATGTGGGGCTGAGAACCTGTCAAAAAAATGGCTTAAATAAATCTGTTTAATGTTGCATAAAATGCAGACTTGTCTAAAAGATACCACACAAAAACAGGAAGTTCAACGTGACTTTTTTGACATCGCGATACATATCAATCGATTTCTTTCTAGTCCAGGGTTTAAATGGTTTATTTAGTGCTTATAAGTCAGTTGAGTGTGTAATCTCCATATTACTTACTTCACTGATATGTGCTGGTACTTCTATAGCTGGTAAAGATTCTTTAAGAAACATCAGGAACCTTCAGTAGCTACTAGCTGGAACTTGGCACTTAGCTGCATAGGATCTCAAGCAATGAAACAATATCGACAGCGAAGTTGTTTAGAATTGGACGTGGGGACCGAAACGTGTGACGCGCATATCTCATCGACACTTTTTAAATGTAGATGAAACCAACGAGTAATATCTAACTTGGGTTCGAAGTAATCAAAGAAATCAACTGCGCAGCACTTGTCACAGCACGACGGATTCCCACGATATTACATCCGGTATCTACCCAGTTTCACATCTCAAATGCACTGATCGTAAATGAAGGTGTGATATTATTTACTTAAAATATTTTACCTAAAACTTCGACTCGAGCAGCTTAAGCAGCGTAACACAGTCAGCAGAGAACTTGCGGATACCGTCCGACAGCTTCTCAGTGGCCATCTGGTCTTCGTTGAGCAGAAAGCGGAACGTAGCCTCGTCGTTGATGTAGCTGACTTTCTCGAGGTCCAGAGAGCTGGCTGCCTGGGCATCGAGTTTCTTAGGAACCGGCTCAGTCGAGTTGTAGAGCTCTTCCAGCAGACCGGGCGAGATGGTCAGGAAGTCGCAACCAGCAAGCTCCTTGATCTCGCCAGTGTTTCGGAACGAGGCACCCATCACGATGGTCTTGTAGCCGAACTTCTTGTAGTAGTTGAAGATCTTCTGCACCGAGTGAACACCAGGGTCCTCGTGGGACGCGTAGGTCTTGCCAGTGCTGGCTTTGTACCAGTCGAGGATTCTACCCACAAATGGGGAGATCAGAGTCGCATTGCCCTCGGCAGCAGCCACCGCTTGCACAAATGAGAACAGCAGCGTCAGATTGCAATGAATGCCGTGCTTGGCCTCGAGCTCGCGAGCAGCCTGGATTCCCTCCCAGGTGGATGCAACCTTGATGAGCACCCGTTCTTTGTCAATGCCCTTCGCCTTGTACAGGGCAATGAGCTCAAGCGCCTTCTTGATGGTGGCCTCCTTGTCGAATGACAGTCGGGCGTCCACCTCAGTTGACACTCGTCCTGGCACGATCTTGAGGATGGCAGAACCGAACTCCACCAGCAGCAGGTCGAGCGCGACCGATGCCTTCTCAGCAGGTGTTGACCCGTGCGACTTGGCAGCCTCCACGGCTGCGTCGATGAGCTTCAGGTACTCAGGCTTCTTGGCGGCAGCCAGAATCAGCGATGGGTTGGTAGTGGCATCTTGGGGCTTGTACTTTGCGATCGCTATGTTAGTAAAAGTCTTTAATCAAGCTTCCGACTGCAATTGCTTTGTCTCCTTTGTAGAAGTTGCGGCGTCGTTATGACAATCCATCGTTGCGATAACAGGTGTGTAATTGCAATTTGCAGGACAAATACTGCTCATCACAACACCTGTTCACAACACCTGTACATTGTTCAACCAACATCACACAAGCAACAATTGCAGCAGATGTGCAAGCACTACTACTCACATTCAAATTCACCGGTATCGGTCACGACAACAGTGCCGGCAGCCTTCAGGAGATCCAATGAACTAGACATGTTTTATGATATGTAGGGAGTTAACAATTGTTCCACGACCGTCCTTTATATATGTGGGGCCAGTGGTCCAGCACGGTCCGAACCCTGGCCCTGGAGCTGGGGACTCGGGCGGCGGCTGTCCGAGACCCATCAGTGGTTATAATTAAGCCGGTCGGCGCAAGTGGCGAGCCGCCGGAAGCAGGCACGGCTATTTTAGGCTTGCTGTGTGTGTGCCCAAGGCCTTGTTATGTAAGCCGATGAGCTTGCTGTGGTGGGTTATGCTGGGGGCATAATGTATGTAGCTTTTATTCCCATATATCTATATACATATATATAGATGCGTCTCGCTGTGAACTCTGATTTATACTGCTAAGTCAACTGGTTGTGTGGGTCTTTGGGGAGAATTGATATAGACCACGACATAGAATCTGTCTTTTTCTTAGATAGATCTACTTAAACCATTTTTTTATACGTGTTGGATTGTGTATACCACACGCGTCTGCTGTATATCTCGTGCTCAGGTCTATTGTGTACAATGTCGCTCAGGGTGTCTGCCGGTGTGTCCTATGAGGGGCCACACCGTGAAATAGAGGTCAACGACAGCAGTCCGGTGGAGTTCGAAAATGAACATGTGTATGCTCGAGTAGCGGTAAGGATCAGGGACTTCCCTGGGGCAAGGCCCAGCGAGTACTTTCAGAAGGCAAATCATGTCAATGATAACCTGTCAATCCAGTTCCAGCTCAAGTTCAAGGAGGATGTCAGTGGGAATGATCTGCTGTATGGAAACGACTTTGACGAGCCTATCCGCGACATTCTGCCATATGGTTTCTCGTTTGGCTACGGAGTGTTCCACAGGTACATCGATCCTAGTGTCGACGGCGATGCTTATGCAGACAAGCCATATATATACGGTCGGGCGTTGACGTCCATCAATGTCATTAGCGAGAGCGACAACGATGAATGGGAGGAGTTTATAAATGAGGATGGGCTGGAAGACTGTCAAGACATGTCGTCTAATGAGCGTGCTAAGTGGGCTCGGCAAGAATCCAACAGGCGCAATGTCACCTTTGTAAAGGGAAAACCTTATACGTTTGACTTTTTCACCCCTTATTTGACGCTTGGGTCTTCATTCTCCGTGAAGCTGCCAGGATTCACGTTCGACGTTGGCAAGTACGCAGGGGGGCTTCCTCTGCGTTATGTTGTCAAGAACTCATCTAATGACCATACTTATCTCGTTGTGCTGTTTTCACTCGTGAAAGAAGTTCAATCAGGAAAGGCCGGTCGGCTAGAGCAGTCTGCAGAACGAGATCAAAAAGATCAAAAGGTAGAAACTGGTCAAACAAATAAGAAGGGTCAAAAAGAGCAAGACAGCCAAATAGACAATACGGATTCATCGGACGACGTAGATGAATCCAGTCAATCTGATGAAATAGATTAGACAAATAAGGTACATCTTGGAAGATGAACCACAGTGTCAGAACTTGCTAGTTTTGATCCTGTTGTTCGAGGTCTCAACACTGTGCCTTCCATGTGAGTGAGATCCTTTCCATGCTGACAGATTTTGCAGCGTATACTCGTTTATTTTATTTATTATTTTTTCATGCTCTACGCTTATTGATGGTTTCCTGCTGTTACCGACCTCTACATTATCGTTATCGTACCCCTGAGCGGCTGAAAAATTTCATTACCCGCCTCGATTTAGTCTTTAGATACACTCCATCAGACATCTCACCAACAGTAAATTTTACATTCCTAGATAACTGACTTTGCACTGGCGACTTGGTGCCTCGTGTATGACTACTGACAGACGTTTCCACGCGATTTTGTGCCGTCCTCGTATCTTGTCATGTCTTCTGCGCCTCCCGCGGGAGGCATTCAGAATACGACCGAGCCGGCCTCCGATTTAGAATCCCAGCTAAAGGCCCTACTTGAATCGTCACAACAGCCACCTACTGAGCCAAATGATCCAAACTTGCGGGCCATTTCTTCGGTCCCCGATGGTCGGCCTGAAACGGTTGATACAAGTCGCGATGACGCGGTCGAGTTAGCTCTTCAGTCTGTTGTCGCGGAACTTGCCAGCCACGATGAGCCATCTACACAGCAAACAGTCACGTCTTCTGGAGTTGCCAACGAAGACCTTTCTGAGGAGGCCCTTGGTGCCGCGCTTAAATCTATACAGCAAGCTCTTGGCGGTGGTAGTGGTGGTGCTGATGCTGCTAGCCAACAGATGGATTTGGAGGGCGATTCCACCAAATCCACAGCCGAAATCGCTGCTGCCATTACCAGCCAGTTCTCATTAGGTCTGTCGCTGCCGGCTACTTCTGGCAGCTCTGGTACTGCTGGTAATCATGCGAATATCGATGCCTCGGCGCGGCAAAGTCTCGCTGGCGACGACGGTTCTGACGAAAGTAGGATAAGTCGTGACATTAGTCCGTCAAATGCTAAGACATCGCGATCTGAGCCTGACCAACCCAGTACTGCACAGTCTGCAAATGATCTTCAGATGGAAATTCAGAAGCTGCTTTCTCAAAACGATATTGGTGGCGCGATAATAGACCATGACAGTGGCATGCAGGCAATGTCCGATATGAACTTCGACGATACTGAACAGAACATCCTTGCTCTACATCAGGCGCTACAGGCAGATGGCCAAGCTGAGCAACATGGTGGACATTCTGAAGAGGATGCTGCTCAGAGGGCGCTTATTGAGCAGCTTACAGCTGCAATTCGCGCCGAAGATGACTCCAACTCGATGCATAGTAGCTTGCAGGCCCATGAAGGGGACGTCCCTGTGCGCAGTGTTGCAGATATGCTGAACACCACCAATTTGGAAGCTGCCTTGACTTCCTTGTTGACTGCCAATGGCGGTAACGCAGACGATGCCGTGCTGGAGGGGTTGGTTGACTCTTTGCAGCGCACTCCACACGAGCACCTGGCGGGTCCTAGCCATGGACATACTGGCTTATCAATTGCTGAGACTCTGGCATTATCGCGTTCAAACATCCAAAGGTCTCGTGAACAGCTCGCTAATAGAGTAGACCCAATGCTCACCAGAAGAGGCTATTTGCATTCTTGGTCTGCTGCCAACGCGCGAAATAGAGCACAGAGCCAGCATCATGATCAGCAGCAGCCATCGCACCCATCACAGCAACAGCAGCAACAGCGGCAACAACAGCCACAACAACAACAGCAGCAGCAGCAGCAGCAGCGCAATGATCAGGCTCAGACAACAATGTCCCACCAATCGCAATTCTCAGTTGAACCACAGGGCTCTGTTCAAGGTGACACGTCGATTGAGGACTCGAATATGCTGACCGCTCTTTTGTTGGCCAAGCAAATGATGGGTGAGGATGGTGAGGATGTGGCTGACGACGGTGGAGTATCTACGGAGACCATGGAGGCGTTTCAGGCGGCATTACAAGCCCTTGGGCGAAGCATTGGCGAAGATAGCAGCTTCGAAAACGCGACACCTGATGCTTCAGGTGATGGTCGCAGCCCTATAAATGGGTCGTCGCCTGCTTTCGAGGTGTTGACTGACTTTACGACTTCGATACGTAATAAAAGGACTCGCGACAGATCCAGCGCTGAAGAGCAGGAGCGGATTCGGCAGGAGAACCGAGAACGGAAAAAGAAGTGGAGAGGAAATAACAGTGTCAAGAACAAGGACAATGACCTCCGTGCCCGTCTCCACCGCCGAGCTGCTCTGATATTTGGACAAAAGGACTCCGCTGAGAAGCGCGACTGGATTAATGACGAATTTTTGCGCCGTAAAGAGCGTCGGCTTCTGAGGGAAAGCCAAGACGAGCGTAAGAGAGCCAGTGGCATGGGTGGCGGAGCTGGAATGGATGACATAGATGGAATCCGCTCCGCATTGGAGGCTCTGGGAAAGTCAGGGTCGGAAATTGAAGGCCTGGCTGAAACAGTTGATACCCTCGTTAAAGATCCTGACTTGCTGAAGAGCTTGAGCAGTGTTGTTGGCATTTTGGCGGGCTCAGACCCTGGAATGGACGAGGGATCATCAGCTTCTGTGAGTGAAAATGGCCAGTTCAAGTTCAAGACTCAGTCGGTCAAAACAATCGCGGGTGGCGGTATGATTTCGTCGTTCAAAATTGAAAAACCTCCAAATGTATCACAGAATGCTCTGCAGACCCCGAAATATCCTTCAAAATTCCCAGACCGCGGTCTTACCTCGCTGGTGAAAAGTGGTCGCATGGGACGTCGCGTAACTGGTTCACCTTTGATGTCTAGCGTTGTGGCTAATATGCAGCAGCCTTCAATAGAGAGACCCATCTACAATGATGGAATTATATCCGCTGGCGACAAAGCAACCGATATTAACATCAGTTCTGGTTCTGGTACTGTTGCCGTTGCGAGACCTCCGCAGTACTCGGCAATCAGCGGTTCTCCGAAACCTCCACAATACATAGTGGCTTCTAATTCTTCTGGCGACGACGATTTGCTGCCGAAAATGACAGTAGAAGACAAACGCGTAAAAGCGCTTGGCTTTCCACCATTGCTAACTGGCGTTACTGCGTTGAAAAGGTGACGCGGTGAGACCTGGAGCTGCTGCGTCATTGATTGATTATTTATTTTTGTATGACTATTTAAAACTAATGTCTTTTTGTGTTTTTCATTATCGATGTTGACAGAGTATGTAGAATAAACTATTTTAAGCTATTCTACTTCGAACTGTATATGACACAGTTTCGATGCAATCTCAATCAGAATCTCGTGAAGTTGCGCTCAGGATATATACTGAGGTAGCTTCAATTGGCTCATCTGGCAACTCTGTCGCGCTGTGGCAACTGCTGCGCAGTTGTGGTAGGAACCTTGGCAGCGAAGTTTGGGACTTGACAATTGTGCTCCAATAAACGCGAAGAAAGATTTCAGATATATTTGCGATGTGCATTGGGGTACGTGTCGATAGTGTGATGGTCTAATCTACCAACCATGGCTCAATGCACGTTCACGTCACTTAATATAAGAAATCAATTACTCCCATTCAGGTACCACGTTTGCCATCTCCACAGCCCAACTGCGCAGCACTTGGCAAAGGGCGAAGCAATGGCAGTGACAAAATGCACAAATTAGAGATATTTGTAGTGTCATTAAATATCCAGCTTCTCAGGCGTGGTGGCTTTCTATGAGATCCAGGGCCTGATGTAAAGCACCGATCTCTTGGCCTATTGCTGTCGATAGTAAAGACCACTTGTTCTTGTCACAGATTTCGATATTACGTTCTAAAGTCTTGAGAGCGTTCTGTATCATTTCGGAGATGCGCTTTGGACTTTCCTTGTCTCCGGGCGTTAATTTGGCAAGCTGAGATTCGAGGTCAGAAATGCATGCAATAGAATCCTGCCAAATCACTATGCCATCTTTCAGTGCTGTAGCCTCATTATCTGACGAGGCTTTTTGATCCTTGAACGCCTCTACCTCCCGGCTGTTCCTCTCGATATCATTGCTGGTTACAGGGATCTTGTCTAATGTTTGCAGTTCCATTTCATGAGACGAGCATTTACTCTCAACTGTAGACTGCAACATAGAAATATTAACAGACAACTCTTTGCGCTTATCTTTGAGCTTGTTTAGCTGCTCTTCCACCCGTTGTATTTCCGACTACCGTTATTGTCTGCACTCTAATACTTGACGCTACTTACGTCTAATGTCTGCAATTCTGTTGATGCTTCTGCCAGCTTACGTGCCTCTGGCCCTTCGCGCTTTATTTTGTCTATTCGATCCCACAAGTCCTTTCTTCGTGCTTCAATACCTTGATGATGGTCCAACCAGTCTGATCGATAGTCGATTTCCTGCTGATAGAACTTTGACATTTGCGCTTTTAGGTCCATCAGTTGGCGCATACACGTTGTGATACCGCGACGCGAAACCGCCAGCGTGCGCGAGTCCTGATTTAGGAGACCATCGCACTGCGCATCTAGCAACGACTGCAGTTTCCGTGTTAGTGCTTCTGTCTCTAGATAGAGATATTCAATATTCATGCTCTCCGCATTCAAGCTAACTCAAGTTTAACTTCTATAATCGGACTTAACAGCCGCGCTTCGATCCCGGCGCATAACGCTGCTGCTACCTATAAAATGCATATCTTAACTTCAATGAAATCATGGACGAAGACATTTTTGCCAGCTGGACGATAGAACTTTCTTCGATAAGGAGTTCTCTATGAAGCGAATGAAGAAAAATCTCTCATAAACGATTCATGCTCGAGAAATAATGAGACATGGGCTTAAAATGAGATTGGATATTCTCTTGAGATATTCTACCCCAAGAGCTTTTATGAAAATCTGCAGTGCAATCGTGCTTAGACTTTTGATATCTTAAGTTCGAACCAAAATCTGAAGAGCAGTATGACGTTGCGACGTTGAAATCATTGCCATGAACACGTATTCATTCTATCAGGTCAATAGTCCCAATGTATCCCTGATTACTATGTTGAAGACCGATGATCAGATTAGATAACAGACTGCTTACATTTCATAGAACTACAATGTCAGATGTGCAGGAAATTTGCAGCTATACAGTTATGAATACATATTCCACATCATCTGTAGCGCGTGCCATACGCGACCTGTTTAACACACAACTCGACTGTGTGGATTAGGGTCATCTGCTCTTTTCGCATATTACCCGGCTTCAGACGACTATTTAAAGGTGGTCTCTCTCGCCCTCTTTTTTTTTCTTCATACTTACCTAGAGACGTCACGGAAGATCAGCAAGTCTTCGTGACTGCAGGTCGAGCCACATTGCACACGGTGGTTGTGGCCTGTATCATATGCTTTATGTGTATGAGTCTTATAATTTTTGATTTCGGCCCTTGGGCCTTCGATGGTGTCAACCTCGTTTATATGCTTTTTTGACGTTTTTAATGAGGTCATCAAGAACGTTTAAAATGTGTATAAAGAGCAGTTGGTAGCTTAGTTGAGTTTTGTAATATAAGTATATGCACGTTTAATGTGATTTTATATGAACTGTTACTTCGTTCGAATTTTCGTCATGGAATTTATAGTAAGCTTCGGATATACGTGTACTTTAGATGGGGCAAGAGTGAACTATGTACTGATATTGTTACGACCAGTCTGTTATTTCGACATTTAATCTGCGCATAAACATGTCAACAAATCGGAAGGTGCAGTGGGGTACGCCGTAAATAAATCTGTTGTCGCTTTTTGTTAACTATTGAATCCATAGTAACTTGAAAATCTAGAGTTTCGTCTCATTGCCGGTTACAGAGCGACGACAACTATTCACCTGCGACATCTCTTCGAAAGTCGAAGAGCCACACAAGTTGCGAATATGGTTAATTGAAAGATATTCTGTCTCGTCAAGCCTCTTGGAGTTAAAAACAGGACACCTATGGCTACAATCTTACTCCGGCGTTACTCTCAAGTACTACTCAAGAACGGCACTTTTACACCAATCGTCTTCGGGTTGGCTAACTCCATGCGGTTTAGGGTTATAACCCTAACTGTGTCAAGACTGGGACTAAACAAGACGTGTTAGTGGTTATTGGGGCTGATGGCAATTTGGCCGAGTTGGTCTAAGGCGTTCGACTCAAGCGATAGCTTCCAAGCTCAAAAGCGTGGTTTCGAATCTCGTAAGAGGCGAGGGTTCGAATCCCTCAGTTGTCATTATTTTTTTTAAGGTATAATCGCGTCTAATTAATACTCCTCTAATTTTTGGCATTTTTTGTGCGACTCCGTTATGAGTATAGGTGTCGTTGACGTGCCACCATCTATTGCTGATTATACAACCCTTGCGGAACATCAATCCTACACACCTGAGAGCTTTTCGCTGGAGGAGAATCCCGTATTGTATCTGAAAGCAGATCATGCTAGTTTGACGGCTTCCTCACCAATAGATTGTATAGCACATGATGGTACCTCATTCAATGATATAGACATTTATGTGTTGTCTAGGTAAGTTTCCGTCTCCTGCATTTTGAGGAAGCTAATATCAAAGCAATGTTGTACTATGGCTTGGATCAAAAGGAATAGCAATTCCTTATCCTGTGATAATCCTTCATGCAATAACAGCGGGAGAACCTGAAATATACTTACAATTGGACAGTAGTGCCGGTTCCGAAAACTCAAATGGCGAGTCGCTCGAATTGACCATCAAATTATCAGATGTGTCTCGTACACAGGAGCTCTACAAGGCGCTAAGCGAGTGTTCTGCTCTTCATCCCGAGCCTGATATCTCTGACTCTGAAAACGAGGATACAATTATGGTAGCTGATGAGTTGATCGAAGCAGACGAAGCACAATGGGAACTTAATGGTGGTCAAGGTGATGATGAGGTGACCATTCAAAACGGTGACAAAATAAATGGACCTGCTGCTGGACTCGAGATAGATGTGGAGACTGATGGCGCGCGTGCTGGCCAGCGGAGACAACGAGAAAACGACCAGCAAGATGAATCTGCGAATGAGCTGCGATCTGACGAAGACGTGTCCAAGTGGAGACGAATCTAAATGTATTTATGGACGGATCCGATATCTGTAGATATATGTGGTTTCACCACTGCTAACGTTAACTAAATAAATAATAAGTTAATAAATAATAAATAGTGCGACATGAATTACATGTCAATAAATAAATAAATAAATACTATCGGAAAAAGGAAAATATTTCGTTTTCCAAATCGTAGGGGTGGACATAACTCGCTCTTAACCTTCTCATTCCAGAGCTGTTGCTATCCATGCTTTTCATCATTTGATGAGATTTTAATAGCTTCTGCTGAATAGGACTCGGCATTTTAATTTTTGTGAGAAAATCTTCATATGGCGCTTTGGCAGTCGAAGTGTAGCCGTATGAGAAATCTCTTAGAGGCACGCGCTGCACTGAGACGACTTCTACTGTGGAAGTAGTCGTCATGTTTGTACAATTGCCACTCGAAAATCCCAGCTCGGGAGTTGTAGTGGGCGTTTCTGGGTTGTCACCACAGTTCCGCGGATGTGGAAATTCCCAAGAAATACCGTCATTGTCTAATGATACTGAAGATTCAGTATAAGTTGTCAGATCATTGTCATTCCCATTAATCTCATCACGATGGATCATGAAGGAAGCCTCGAAAACAGAGGGGTGCCTCAGCATAGCTTTTTGAGGCGACGATATCAACGATCCGTTAGATGGCTGGTAAACTCTGCTTGGGGTCGGTGTTGCGGGCTCTAGAGGCACGCCCACTATTCTGTTGTCGGAGATTAGATCCGAATAAACAGTATAAAATGAGGGATCAGAGAATGAATCAGTATTATCGACTTGCGCAGCAAGAGATCTGACACTATCGCTGTTCTTTACCATGGGTGTTGAAGAAGCCCAGTAGCCAGACCAATGATGGCTCAGATTGCTCGATGACACAGTTTTAATCGAGTAAGAAGAAAGCCTGTGACAGAGACTTTGTGGCTCTCTGAACGTTTGTCCAGAACCTTCCTTGTTTGTGATATCCTGCAGGCTTGAAATGTATAGCTTATCACTACCGGCGTCTGCTCTCGACGACTCTGCAATTTGTCGGTGATGAGATCTATCAGTTGCTGCATTTTTAGTCGGAATAACAGCAGGACGATCTATTTCCCACTCTGAAACAACCGAATAATCGACAGTAGTGTCAAGGTTTATATTGGAGGCGATTCTCCCGTGGCTGGAATCTATCGTAAAGAATGCCTGCACTGAGGGTGTGATACCCTCTTCATCTTTCGTTCGTTTTCGAGGTGATTGCCGTAAGATCTTGATATACAGTACAGCGAGTATAATCGAAGTTACGATCAAGCAGGCTATCAGGCAACAGATCACGATGATGGTGATCCTCGCGGACGATGACGACCACCAGCTTTTGAGGCCAGTTGCTGATGCCCTTGCGGTCATACGGATGCGAGCGAGATCAAAACGGCACGACAGAAAACAGAAAGCGGGCCATCAAGTGATGCCATAACCAACTTATATAGTTCACAGAGCTAGCCACAGTGAAAGAGGGCCGTATTCGTTGTCAGGTGTTTACTCATCGATTGTCAGATCTCATGTAAACAATCGCATCGGACACCTCCCATGCGTACAGACCATCAGGATGCCTTACCTTGCATATGCGGAAGAGGCCCAAAATTATATTAAACTGAACTATTTCACTGCAGTTACGTCTGCACAGCCCGAATGCCTTTCTATCCGCATATGAACCGTAACAGCTGCGGAACAATAAACTCAAAGTTTGGCCTCGAGTTGCTGCGGGCGGTTGGTGCCCGGCTTAGAGCCAATCTCAGACCCCGCTCTACTATACGTGGTGGCCACACTAGAGTACGCGTTTACACGAGCAAAGGCGTTTCAGCAGTCCAGAAAGGATCCGACAGTATCTATGTGGGTAGTCAAGGAATGCACGACACCTGCATATGTATGTTTTCAGCCCTGCACCTGCATATTTTTGTGTAGATCGTCGATCGTTTCCATTAGCGGGCGTTAATGTTCGACGGCACTGGCTAATAAACCGTCCTGTCAATGTACGCGCCAGGTACAAGTGTCATTTCTGACATTATATTCTGTTTCTACATGCCATAGACAGTTTTGATCCCCAGGATAGTTCTGTTTCGCAGTAGACACAGGAAATATTCAACTGTCATTTATTAATATCGTGTACTTTTCTACTGCATCGATGTACTAGTGATCCACATGGTTCCACATGGTTCGAAGAAGTAGTCGCAGAAGGATTTACAACTTGACAGCGGATCATCAATAACCGCATGGCAGGCGTAGGCAAGGCACCGGCATGGCAGTTATATTATCACCGACAAGCATTGCGCTGTCAGCCATAAACGATGGCCAAAAAAAAAATCCCCCCAATGTATGCATGCAACTCGTATACAAAACAAAAACAATCCATCATGACAGGCTCAGACGTCGAGCTAAGTTTTGAATGCGAGCGTCTGAATCGGCCTCTTCCATGGCCTTGTGAAGAGCCTCTTGGCGATTCTGCACGTTCTTCTGAGCGCGCTCGTCTGCAGTGGGTGGCAGTGATTCGTTGGCCAAATCTGCCCTCCGCGCATCCTCGAAACTCGTAATCGCATTGCGGATGCCTTCGACTCCCAGCATCAGAGTTCCAGCAGGCAACTTGCCGCCACTAGCAGCCTTGAGCTCGCTGACACTCTCCGACTCTTGCCGTAGAACCTGGAACATACGGGATAATCTGCCAATGGCCAAAATTTTGTTCTTGAATTTGTCTCTCTTTACGTCCGACACGTCGAATTCGTCCGTTTCTTCGCCTTCGGCGTCGCCTTCGATAATCCGAGGCTGACCAAATGGTGGTCTTGGCGATCGTGGTGACCGTGGACTACGAGGCGATCCCGTCAATGGACTCTCGGTGCCTCCTACAGATACATCGGTCGAAATTGTTGTGTCGATATAACGTTCTGTGTCTTCCTCAAGCTCCTCCTTCGTGCAAATGTTGAGAATCGAAATAAGCATATCGGTGATTTTTTCGCCAACAAAAGGCAACGACCATGTGAATACGTCCATGAAGTTCGGTAGGTAGTATGGATGTGGTGAGCATTTGAACTGTCGGATGTTCAGAACATTGTCTTCGTAGCGTACAACAGCTGCAGTATTGTTGAACGCATCAAGGTAGTTTGGCGCAGAAAAGATGGTCATCAAACATGGGAAAGATGCTGTAGGCGAATTCTGATAAGCCCTGTATCCGGCGTCCTGAGCTTCGTGGGCTCGGATGACTGACAGCAGGTTGTTTCTCGCCAAAAACGCACATACTGCCGGATAAGTGTAAAAGTACGAGCAACCTCGCACGTTGTTATGGACAAAATGCCGGTCATTGTCCTCTCGGCCAAAGTTCTCAATTGGATCAGACCACAGCAAGTCGCACATGAGTCCATGAGTGGGTGGTTCCCTAAATCGATCGAGCCTGCGGAGATCATCCAGTGAGTGCAACTCAGGCGACAGGCCTCCGTGAACGCAAAAGAACTGCTTGTTCACAATAGCCGCCAGCGGCAGAGCGCAAAAAGACGTCATGCACGCATCGTATACATCCAGCGAGTATTTGTATTTGCATTCAAGTTTGAACGTAAAGTAGTCGGTAAGATGTCTGCATTCGTGATTCCCGCGCAACAAGAACACTGAGCGCGGATACCAGATTTTAAGAGCCCACAGATACAAAACACATTCGATAGAGAAGTAGCCTCTGTCCACATAGTCACCAAGGAACAGGTACTGTTTTTTGCTTGGATCGCCGCCTGCCTCGAACAGCTTCATGAGATCAAAATATTGTCCGTGGATGTCTCCACACAACGTCACAGGAGGGTCGATCTCCAGTAGATTGGGCTCTGCCCTGATGATCTTGGTCGCCCTCTCGATAATGGAGAGCGCTTGTTCTTCGCTTAGCCGTCCCTCGCGAAAAAAATGGTCCTTGAGAAACTTAAGATTGGGCTTCTTATCAGCGCCAACAAAGAGTTCACTGTCTGCTGGGATTTTGGTCGCAGGAGCAGGAATGGTGCGGACAACGCGCTCGGTGGTAGACAGCTTTTTGCCATCCTCTGTGGTAAATGAAGTGTAATCGATCCGCGGAAGCGGTTTCTTGTCCTGGAACGCCCGGATAGCGTTCTCGAGCTTTTTATCCACGTCTCCCATATTTGCCAGTTTTGATCACTATCTGTTATTCAACGTGTTTCGCTGGAATACAATAGACCCCTGAATAGATGCGAAGCAATGGATTTTTGACCTGTCCACAAAAAAGTTCGCCTATCTTGTTATTACACACCCGAAGCCTTACAGTTTGCCGGTATAATAGAGGTCAAGTGAGCAAAGCTGCAGGGGCTTTTCACTCTTAAGGTTTGGTCTGCCCAGCCAGCACATAAAGGGTTGCAGTAACTGGATCCAATTTAAAAATTGAGATTGCTTCGAGGATCTTTTGGCGAAAATAGCTAAGTAGTTTGAACTAAGTTATCTAATATCTTCTACCATTCTGAAAAATGCAGCAACCTATATCGGTCTTAAATCATCAATCATTAGAGTCTGATATGTCTTCAACAGTATTGTAATTCGTACATGTCTTTTATCAGTTGGAACATTCAATTCGCAAGTGGATTTTGACATTAGAGCTATTTTTCTTTGGATCTCGGTTGTTATTTGTTTCTTATTTGTTACTCGAGTCAAATCGATCAGCGCTCCCATCTCGAGAGCTAAAATCCCCTCTCAGTTAGTCTTCCGCTGCGATTCATAGACACGGCTGAAATTTTTTTTATATGCGGGCCTCAGGATTTGACTTGATTTAATTTGAATTCGTTCTTTTGATATGTCACATGAAGCTGAGTTTGTAGAAACTGGCAATCAGAATTTAGTGCTGGAGGACTTGGCTCAGCAGGCCCGCTTTGAGTTGGGCGCTTGTATGGCAATTTACAAATGGGATGTTCTGCAAACAGCTGTTGAAAACCAGTGGGGTGGATCTGACAGTGCCGACAAACGAGACTGGATGGTTGGCAGTGTAGTGGAGCTTTTCGAGCAGAGCAATTACGTGGACAGTGTAGACATCGAGGAACGTATACTGAGCATCATGGAAGATGAGTTTGGGGTCGTTGTCGAAGACGGTACCGCGGATGCGGTTGCCGTGAATGTCATTAACTTATATAAAGAATGCTCACAAGGAAACTTCACTACTGTCGATGACTTGTATAAAAAATTTCAAGAGAAAGAAGCTAGAAGAAAAGCTGGTCTTGAACCAGTGAGGCAAGTGATTATTGAGGATAGCGCTGATGACAACGACGACGAAGACGAAGACGATAATGACGACAAAGATAACGACCATGATCATAGTCATGTTGACGAGGATGCCATGGAAACCGAGCCCAGTGGACCCATTATAGACGAGGACGGTTTCGAACTTGTACAAAAGAAAGGTCGACGACGACCATAATTGGCAGTACCTAATATTTAATGTTGATTTGTAGATAGCATACCAAATTTCTGAATAAGTGACCCAGCAACTGCGTCAACGGCAGCATCCACTGCTCCTTTTGGCCGTAACAGCGTTGGTGACTGGGGACCCGTCTCCTGAATCTTGAATAACTTGACATGAGTACCATTCCAGACTCCAACGCTGTTAATTGAAGGTATAACAAGACTCGTAGCCTCGTCCAATACTGAGTTCACCACTTGGCTCTCGATTTGGAATATCTGACCCCAGAGTACTGTTTCATACCATCCCAGCGAACTGACGTTCCAAGAAAACAGTACTGGTTGAAATCCATACTCTATGGGTTCAGCATTTTCCAGGTCCACTCCGGGAACTAAGGCAACATTCTTGATGTTATCTATCAATATGTGCGGTTGAAGTTTCGGCCTTGGAGCCCGGTCTAGATCGCTGTCGGTGAAATACTCAGCATAGGGTATATTGGATTTCACATAAGTTAGTATGTCGATAAGAGGATCGAGTAAGTCTAACAGGTCTTGTGCCGTGTGACGCTTTGAACTTGTCACAGGAGTAGTTTTGTCTGATTGCTTCTCTTTACCCTTCAGCTTGACATCGAGCGAGGTTGAACCGTATGAATCATCGTCATCATCTATAGTGAGTTTGGCCTTAGCTGATACAACATCGGCACGGAACCCGGACAGCTTGGACAGATTTTTGAGCATCACAAATACAAGGTTGCTGTTCGAGCGGAAATGGCAGTGCACCATGAGAGAGATGATACCGAGCAACTGTTTCAAGACAGATACCCCATTTGCATTATGTGATAGTAGAGCATTTGAGCTCAAGACATTCAACAGCTGAAGCATGTGAGACGCTGCAGAATATGATATGCATGTGACGTACGGAGACAAGTTGAAGATGATATCCAGAAATGTCGGTGCCATATAATCCAAATGTTCCGTTGTATTACTCGTCATAGACCGCAGGAGCTGGATTATGAGATAATCGGCGTAGGTGCCATTGAATGATGCTAGTTTCAATTTTGGGGGAAGATTATTCTGAGAGTCAAATCGCTTTTCAAGTGCAGTTGCGAATGCCTTGTCTGAAGACAGGTATAGTAATACATATGCACACAGTCTTACCACAGCACGCTTAGATGGGTCAAGACGCTTTTCCCTGATGTATATTAATAACAATACGGTGAAATCATACCCGTAGCTTGTTTGTGCCAGATATCCCTTGAATTTGCGGTTGCACTGAGCAAGCTCCCAGAATAGCATTACTAGTTCGGTGGTCCACTGGATTTCAGCTTGGCTGCCAGGGAGGTATGATGACGATACCTGGATAGGCTGGGATATGAGCTTGATGAGTGAATCTGCTATGAACTGGAAGTCTTGAGCCCTGTGAATTTTGGAAAAATAATGACGATACCAGTTCACACTACTTGGTTCGACTCCATCCGGTAGCGGATACACCAGCAATACCATCAGCAACTGCAAGCAGTATATGACCAGCTGGCGATTCCGGTCTGCTATAAGTACATGGTCATAAGGAACCTTCCATCCAGGAGTATACTTGAGACAAGTGTTCAAAAGAGAGCACAGCACTGACATGGTGACTTGTTTGTCAGATTTCGTCACCACATAAGTCAGAAACCTGGATCCCTCGGACGCAACCGTGTTTTGAGACTTGTAAATGCAATCAGAACACAGCGTTAACAGTAGGCGAAGTAGTTCGACTCGAGCTATTTGCATTTCGTGAGTGACAGTCAGCGGAGTTGAACAGCCGACACCAGTCTCCCAAATAGCGTGTATTGAGCGATCATTAGGAGCATTACTGGCCCTGGGGACCGTGAAGCCAGGCATAAATAGCATGCTGAATACTGTATCTATGAGTTCCTCTGCGAGGGGTTTTTTTGCCCCTAGTCGCACTCCGCCAGTCGTCCCGTTCCGGTCTCCATGACTCCAGAAAAAGCGGTCTTCCCATCGTTTAGAGTCATTATCGCTGGTTTCATATATAAAGGGCAGCACCCTGGTCAACAATCGTACGCAATTCAGCACTTCATAACTTGGAGCCTGTTCTGGATGAGGAAACGCTGGATGATGCACTAATTGGAACAGCCGTGAAAAGACAACAAGGACAAACGTCTCCAAGTTCTCAGGATGCAGGTCCCTTGTTTTTCGTATGTCTGATGCAGTTAGGAGAGTGAAAACATCGTGAGCAGAATCAGGATGTTTCCAGAACTTGGTCCAATAGCTGTCGTCTGCTGCGATATCTGAAACTTCGAAGAGCTTGAAGACGTGGGTTTTAAACTGCAACTTTGAATCAGCAGCCCCCATGCTTATTGATGGTAACTTAGTAAAAGGAAAATTACGCCTTATAACATTCACAGTATAATCTCACACTTAAAACAGCAGTTCATCACTATGCGCCTCATCAAAAAGGAAGTGCCAAAAAAAGATAACGACACCAGCAGGACTCGAACCTGCGCGGGAGAATCCCAAAAGATTTCTAATCTTTCGCCTTAACCGCTCGGCCATAGTGCCTTTGACTGTAAGCAGTGATTCCCTAATCTCAGACAAGCACATATCACCGGTTTGGGTTTGTCCCAATTAAACAAGTTTGAGCTTTCAGCGACATGATGAGTAACGCCATTTGGACGTCAAAAGGGTCAATTTACCTTTTAACTAATAACTGATTCTGTACTGAACTGCCTTGGCAGACTTGAAACAGAATGATCCGTAGTATAGTGACAATGCTTAACCGGTGAATCTTGCGTCTCCGTCGCGCTGTGGAAATAGTTGCATAGTTGGGCGAGGATTGATACCGACCAAATATATTAAAGAGCCCACCATTATAACCTATAGATAAGATAACCATATCACATATACACTGAAGATTGGCACATCAGCTTATAGACACCTGACAGCTGACCTTTGTGCATAGGATTCTAGTTATTGGCACACTTTATGTACAAGCTCAGAATGATCAATAGAGATGGCAGATAGTCGTATCCAAGAGCGTTTATTAGAAATAAATAAATCGGAACACTAGGTAAACAAATAAAAGAACTCCATTCACAGACAAACTTCTAAAGCCACTCACAATATAAGCAAAAAAATAGGATAGATTAGACCTCCGCAGGACCTGACGGAGCATTATCGCTGGATGGCACGCTGGCCTTCTCAGCTGCGGGGCTGTTGGCATTAGTTGGTGGAACCCCGGTAAATGCCTGTGAAAACTCTTCAAAAAAGGCGAACTCTCCAATCTGCGTAGCATCAGTACCTGCTAGTTCTTCCTCCTGCGTCATTCGCAGATGCAGACCAGGGATCCTATTCATTACGAGCAGGATTACTGATGAGACGGTAAACGACCATGCAAGAGTAGCGGTTGCACCAGCAAGCTGGTAACCAAGCTGTACGTAGTGATGGTTCATCCAACCACCAGCAATCACAACACTGTCCAGAGCTGGGACATAGTCAGCAGCAAAGAGACCGGTGCATACACTGCCAATAAATCCTCCCACAGCGTGGAGAGCAAACACATCGAGACCATCGTCAATATGCAGAAGGTGCTTAAGGTCGCCCGCAAAGTTAGATCCAACAGCGGTCAAGAACCCAATTGGCACTGCAGTGTAGATGGGCACGAATCCGGCAGCAGGAGTGATTCCTACCAGACCGGCAACGGCACCAGAGCAAAGAGCAACAGTGGACCACTTGCGTCCTTTCCTGAAGTAATCGAGAACCATCCAGGTGAGAGCGCCAACGGATGCCGCCAAGTTGGTGTTGCAAGCAGCGTATATACCTCGAATAGAGGCATCTCCAGCAGAACCACCGTTGAATCCAAACCATCCAAACCACAGGAAAACAGTTCCAAACACCACAGAAAGAACGTTGTGGGGCTTGTAGACTGGAATTCCTTCAGCAGCCGGGTCGTGGCGCTTACCGCAGATGAGGGCATAGGCCAGAGCACCCGCACCAGATGACATGTGAACGGGACCACCGCCGGCAAAATCAAGGCCACCAAGGACCAAGATCCAGCCCTTTGAGTTCCAGGTCCATTCGGCAATAGGGCAGTAGACTACCGTCATCCAAATGAAAAGATAAACCATCATAGGTCCGAGACGAGCACGCTCGTGTGCTCCGCCGACCATGATCATTCCAGTAATGGCAGCAAACATCCCTTGGTAAAGCATAAATAAAATATCTGGGATGGCAGTGGAGCCTACAGATGGAGCAGCCAGCACGTTCATCATACAGAAATTATCAAGCTTTCCAAGGAACGATCCAGCCTCGTGTGAAAAGGTCAATGAGTATCCCCAGAAAAACCACTGGAATGACACAAGTGATACGGCCATTATCGAGGCCCACACGAGAGACATCCCGTGATGTTTTCGAGACAGTCCTGAATATAACAAGCCAACACCGGGAATCATGATCCACACGAGCACACTGGCAGTGAGAATCCACGCCATGTCTCCCCTGTCATAGGGTGTGTTGAGGTCGGTGGTGAGCGCATCACCTCCTGTGCTTCCCATGTCTGCCTTTGTCCTTGTCGGTTGATATTAAATGGCTACTAAAACCTGGGTTGAAGCAGAAAGTCCGAAAGTGACAGTCGGTAGGGAAACCCAACAGACAGGAAAAAGTCGTCATTATATAGTTGTACGAGCTCCGAGATAGGGAGCATACGAGAACCAACCACAAGCGTTACCGACATTTCATTGCCAGTTCATGGCCACATTTGGCAAATCCGCATGCATATGCCAAGCAGAGATCGGCGTGATAGTGGCGCTAGGGCCAATTGGGATCGTGGAAGCGATGCCTGGATCTCCTGAACAGGCAATGAAAAACCGGCGCATGTCAACCTAAATGGCCGGAGAGCACCGGGTGCCGACGTGCGCAAAGAAGAGCACACTGCCAATTGTGTGCCGAAAAAAAACGTACAATTGATGTTTTATGGTGCTTATCAGTGCGCATGCTGGATATTTTCTTATTAGGAATTGGCATTTGCTGAGTAAAGTCTTGGCAGCGGGAGGAACCGTGCAGAATCAACCGTTTTCCCCTAACCATCTGTGGTGATAAGTCACAGCGCCCATTTGATTGGCTCGTATGCGGGCGGCCCACATCAGACTGTGCCTACGTGTGCTTGATGATGATAAACAAACGCGGCCAATGAGTGTCGAGATGCGCAGACGCAGATAACGTCTGGGTGGCAGCTTGGCTTGGCGGTTTTGCTTAACTTGGCATTTCTACTCGGCCGTCTCGTTTGTGTTGGGTCGGGCGGAAACTTGACGTTAGTGGGCAAATGTCAAAAAGGGATTGAGAGGGGGACTGACTGACTTCCAGATACATCCGATTGGTGTTTGACAACCCCCACAGTGAGATACCATGTGTAATGACTAATTTGCATTGCGTGACTTCGTTTCTACTGTGGTTCAGCATATTTGTAAGAATTATGAAAATACTAGGAAGCTGTGATAAATACTGTGGATGTTAATCAGCCAACGCATATAGCAGCCGTCTAAAGTATATATTATTAATCAGAACAGAGACAGCGAACAGAGCAGAATATACAAAACTCGTTACAACAAACCAAAAAAAGAAACAGAGGGCATGCAATATGAACGATGGAACATGCAGATGGTGGCTTCTCGTATAATCGATACTTGCATTTGGCATATGTAGATTGGAGCACCATGTAGAGAGCTGCATGTGCTGCGCGTTTCTACTATTGAGTTATGATATATGACACAGCTATTGTATCGTGTGTTGCGAAGTTCAAAATGCAAACATCTAAGCTGTAACTGTAATATCCAAGCCAGCAGGTGTAGGATAGCCGAGACAATACATACATACGTGACGTCAAAAATAAACCCGTACAGCTCACCACCGTATGGTTGGGGGCATATAGGTCACCCCCATGCGCCGCAGGAATGACAGGTCGGATTTCGGCATCGGCATATAATAAGCATGTGGATCGGCATATATAGGCTCGAGCTGCCGATGATGCTAAACCCCACAAAAAATAATATATCAGCTGCTCAAACGCCTATAAGTCACAGGCTTACAGACACCGTCTGACCAGCTGCAACGGCTTAACTGCGTGGCAGTGCCCTCAAACGGCACTGATTCCGAGCGCTGTCAGCAGACTACCCGCAAATTTGCCCCACGCCTATGCACGTGCATTCAACTTGGAAGCAGATGCGCACATCACAAGCAACATATTTATATTTAAGGCTTTTAGACTCCTCTGGCGAACCGTGACTCCCGACAGAAACGTCAACATGATAAAACTGCGCCAGAGTCCGTTTCGCGCCATAGATGACTTCAAACCGCTTTGTGCGGGCCACAGAGGGTGAGTGGGCTGTTGTGGCGAGCTGCTGACAGCTGCTAACAAGATTCAAGAGCAAATATCCCGAAAACACCATAGGTGGCTTTCGCAAAGCCATAGAGGCGGGTGCGACCATCATAGAAACAGGTAGGATTCGAAGCGTTGCAAAAAAAAAAATTTTTTTTTGTGGTTGGAAGCTGACTGTAGATATCCAGGTGTCGCGTGATGGAGTGGTGGTCATCACCCATGATCCCAACACGAAACGATGCTTTGGTATCGACTATGAAGTACAGGCGACTGACTACTACGGGGTGTTGGACCAGTTGGAGGCGTTGCCAGTACCGGGTGGAGAGGAACTGCCAGAAAAACAGCGCATGCCGACATTCAAGGAGACTGCACAGCTGTTTGCGTCAGACCCGCAGTTCAGCGACATTCTTCTGATGCTTGATATCAAGCGTACCAACGAGCCGTGGGTGATGACCAAGATCGTCCAAGACCTCACCGAAATCAACAGCGATCTTGCTGGGTTTTGGGGCAACCGCATGGTGCTGGGCATCTGGCGGTGGGACGTACTAGAGGAGGCCCATAAAGTGTGTCCTACACTGCCGGTGCTGCACATTGGTGTATCGCGGTCGTTGGCGCGCACGTTCCTGGGGCAGTCTCAAGTTGTTGGCATTTCAATGCTCGATCTCAGTCTGATGGCGCCGGGAGGCCAGGCGCTAATGGTCGAGGCTCGTGCAAAGAACAAATCGGTGTACTCGTGGACCATCAACAGCACCGAGAGCATGAAGTGGGCCATCTCGTCCAACCTGGACGGAGTGATCACGGACTTTCCTGACCGCTTTAGTGAGCTCGTCAGGACCATCAGCGACGACGACATCGACAAAGTGTATTCGGTGCTGGACCCGATGTCTTTCTACACTGTGTCGCAGCGACTGCGCAGTGGACTCAGACTCGTCATGGTGTGGTGCTTCGTGATGTACTACGACATCATGTGGTACGTCAGCCCAAATCGCAAGACCCCGTTCTGAGAGGCATGTATATAGAATTTTAGATGATGTGTAACAACTGCAGCAGCGGTTTTGTGAAGGGCATCAAGCCTGGAGACGTACCACTGGGCCAGCATAGGTGCCCATACGTAGGTGTCGCAATACTTGTTTATGATGTTCAAATTGAAAATGCCTGCTGGCAGGCATCTGCAATTCGAATTTATAGTAAGTGACCTTACGGGAACAAATAGTTGCGCAGTATTGTCACTGTGGTATTTGCAATATAGACGGTAAATGTTTCCAGCATGAGCAAAAATGAAGAAAATTCTCAAGGAATTTACCTCACATTACAATTTAATCGTGAATTTAAGTTCATCAGTTCATTTGAGATAACTTGCATTACCATCTCACTGAGCACCTCATGGCAACAAGGCAGCATAGAATTTTTTGCGACTGAGTCGCGCTGCAGCGCCTACTCCGCTGTTGCTTTTTTAGAGCCAGCGTCCCCAAATGAGTATTGGATTAAAATTGTTTTGCTTAAAAAAGTTCTTTCTGAGCAGCTGCGTATTAAATGCTACAGTGCGACAGACTTGTAAGAAAACATACTATAACCACGGATTTGACAGTTGATAAGTTGATAAGAGAATAAGCCACAACACTTCTTGCGACTCCGTCAAGTTGTGGCAGTTGTTCTCTAAAGCCATGAATGTGAAGTAGTCCATAGCTAAAATATATTTCTGAAATATGCTCTGAACAACTGCGAAGTAGTCGCTACATCGCGACAGACTACCAAGAGAAATTATTATAATACAGAACAATTTTTTCCGGTAAAAAAATTTTTTTTTCAAAAAACTGCGAAGCAATTGAAGTCACAGGAAATTCTACTATATAACTATGTGAAAACAAAACTTCTTCTGAATACCGTTTGCTAAACAACTGCGAAGCAGTTGCCAAAGCACTGTAGTCGCAAGTAAGAAAACCCCACTCAACCATGGTTCGGAATGTATCCCAGCAGCGTCTACAAAGTAATACTACTACATACTCAGCGGCTCTATAATGTATTCAGTATAGCGTCTATGTAGACCAAATGGCCCGTACCAAAGGCACTCAATTGAGGCGCTATATCAAATTTTGGAATTGATACTGATGGCGGCGTCCAGCAGGACGTGTGCGATAGCCTGTGGAGGAGGCACTCGGAACTCGGGGCCACTAACATTGGGGTCCTTCGCAGCGTCGAGTGCGCTTCGTACCTCGCTGAATGTGAACCACCGGGCGTCGACGAGCTCTGGATCGTGGCCCAAGTGGATGTGGTGGCTCTGTTCGCTGTCGTCCGCAACCTCGGCAATACAGCCAATCATGATGTTGGCGGGATAAGGCCATGGCTGGGTCGAGTGCACCTGAACGCGACCCACCTTGACGCCCGACTCCTCCCACACCTCGCGTCGAACGCACTCCTCGATTCCCTCGGCTGGTTCCAGGAATCCTGCCAGGCACGAATAGAATCCGGGCGGAAACCGCCGCCCACTGCCCATCAGCACGCGGTCGTTCTTGTAGTTGACGACTGCCACGATTATGGACGAGTCTGTGCGTGGAAACGACAGGTTCGTCACCACACCTCGGGTCTCACAAGGGCCTTTCTCGCGGCCTCCGTCGGTGGGCGGGCACACCAATTTGCAGCCTCCATTGACGCTCATGTTGCGAGCCCCGCAGCCCCCGCAGAACTTGTTGCGGTTGTTCCAGTCCACGTACATGCGTGCCTGGCCGTACAGGGCGTACGCAGGCCTCGCGAGCTTGGGGCCCATCCGCGGATTGATGAATTTGGGCCCGCCAGCAGTATGAGCAGCGATCACTGACTCGAGCCTGGAGCGCAGCGCGGCATCGGTGGCCCGTTCAGGGGTCAAGTCGACTGCGAAGTACGCCTGGCCCGAGAACTGGTCGCGGCAGTTGACATGCAGCTCTGGCGACGCCTGGGGACCCTCTTTGGACTCGTCGATGCCGAGAAACACCGTCAGCGTCCTGCCAACCCCCACTGCATCTCTGGACGAGTCCCATGCTGCAATCATATCGTCTTCGGACGCCACAAATGGGTCGCCCACAACATCCTTGACATCGTCGTATGTTAGATACTTGATGTCGTTGCGGTTGGACTCGGTGCTATGCACCAGGAGCTCGAGCTTATTAAGAGCCACGAACCTGGTACCCGGGTGCTTGAGCGCCGTGTTGAGGAACTTGTAGTCATCCCTGACGAAGCTGAGCCGGTTGAGCGGGTTGCCCGTGTAGAAATTGTACGTCTCAGGACCGTAAATGCGACTGATGGGCCCGGACATGGTTCGTACGAGTCTCAGTCGGGACATCACAGTGCATTACATATATAGCCGTGAAGTGTAGGGTGCCGCCCCCACATGCACTACACAGCGACAACTTGATCATAGCTGATAGCAACCGGAGCATAAATGAGAGCCATTGACACAATCCAAGAGCTGTAAAATCGTCTGTTTGGCTTTGATGTGGAAACCCAACAGATAAATCGAATCATTCAGTGCGCGTGACATTGCTTGACACTGGATCTGTCATTCAAATGGATCTTACGGCCTACTCTACAAGAGATCGAATAGAGATCAAAAACAAGGAGCTGGAATCACCAGCTAAACCAGTTTCAAAAATTCAGAGATAGTCGTTACCATATATCCATAATATCGACAGTCCATTGAAGGCATCAGCATGTAAAGCTTTTTTGATATTGTGTTGTCTGGGTGGGCATAATAGTCATCGTCCGCACCCACCTAGGCAGCAGTTGCCAAAGCGCGCGACAGAGTCGCAAGAAGAAAAAGGGGTCTAGAAGGAAAAAAAAAAAAATAAAAACAACAGACTTTCCCGACTCCGTCGGGCTGTGGCAACTGCTGCGCAGTTGGGCATGGACACTCCAATGGCGGTTGTTGCTACGATAATATATAGAGAGAGCAGAGAGCAGTGCAGAGTAGTCGACAATAATAAACATTCCATAGGCAGCGATAATATATACTGGACAATCACAATATTTAATAACAAACAGTCAATAGACACCACTAGCTAGATATCAGGCAGCAATAGACATTGCGCCAGTCGACAGCCAATGTGTTGAAATCTAGACGATCTAGACATCACTATGCGGGCCATCAATAAACAATCGTCAACAGTCAGAGAAACAATCGACGGATACGCAAAAAATCAACAATGGCGTGTAGTATTCGCCACTAGTACATATAGGCAACAGGCGTCGCACCTGTGCACGCCACGAAATAAAAGGACCCACATCATCGAGCGCCACCTGGCGAAGTGTAACGACTACGATGGTTCCTTCACAGTGCCGATGGCACCACTCATGCTCATTTCAGACTCATGTGTTGATGTTCACAGGGATGATGATGTTGATGCCTGGACATGCTCCTGACCATGCTCGTCAGAGCCACGCTTCGTTGACAGCCACCGACTCCATGTCGTCGCCCGTCTTTTGCGCGTATGCAGTCTGGTCGCGCGGAGTGTACTTGACAGAGCCCTTGTAGTACTTGTTGTACTCGGTATCGCCTTTCAGCAGCCCATTAGGAGCTTTGTCGGTGACGTTGCCATCGTCGTCTTCTTGTCGGTAATGCTGCTGCTGCTGCTGTTGCGAATGGATCTGCTGCGAATGGAGCTGCTGGGACTGCGAGGGTTGAGCCTGTGTCTGCTGAGCCTGCTGAGTCTGCTGAGTCTGCTGAGTCTGCTGAGTCTGCTGCTGCTGCTGCTGGGCAGGCTGCTGGGAGCCACTCTGCTGCTGGTGAAGCTGGAGCTGCTCCGCCTGTTTGACCTGCTGCTGCTGGTGATGCTTGTACACAGTCCAGTCAAACACGTAGTCGTACGCATAGCCCTGGCGATTGAACAGGTCGCGCAGTAGCCGTCGCAGGTACAGGTAGTCGGGCTTGTCGTCGAAGGTCAGCGAGCGCGCGTAGTTGAGGAAAATGGTGAACTCGGACGGCAACCCGCGAGTCAAAGCTTCGGTAGAGGTGGTCATTTTCTTCTCCATGATACGGTCGTACTTCTCCTTCTTGGTGAGCGCCTTCAGGCCCTGCCACGGCAGCGAGCCCCGGCAGAAGTAGATGAGCACGTAGGCCAGCGACTCGAGATCGTCGCGGCGCGACTGCTCGACGCCCAGGTGGGTGTTGATGCTGGCGTACCGCGCGGTGCCCGTGAGGTTCTTGTTCTCCCGGTACGGAATATGCATGTGGGTGCGGGGGTCGCGGAACTTCTTGGCGAGACCGAAGTCAATCACGTTGACTTGGTTGCCGCGACGGCCAATGCCCATGAGGAAGTTGTCGGGTTTGATGTCGCGGTGGATGAACGACTTGGCGTGGATGAACTCGAGGCGGCACAGCAGCTGGTCGGCCAGCAGCAGCACCGTCTTGTACGAGAACTTGCGATTGCAGAAGTTGAACAGGTCCTCGAGCGACGGGCCCAGCAGGTCCATCACGAGCGCGTGGTACTGCGACTCGGTGCCATACCACCGCACAAACGGGATGCCAATGCCGCCTGCCAGCGACTTGTAGACACGGGCCTCATAGTCGAGCTGGGGATGGCGGGCCCGCACCGACTCGAGCTTGATGGCCACTTCCTCGCCCGACAGAATGTTGGTGCCCAGGTAGATGTCGCCAAACGAGCCCGACCCGATTTTGCGGCCGATCCGGTACTTTTTGCCCACGCGGAGATCGAGCGCCATGGCGAAATAACGGTCCTATCAGAACAGCCGGAGCAGACGTCTGTTATAGGTCAGGCTGAGATAGACCAGCCAAAGATGCAGTAACGGCCGGACGAGACGCCACACGAGAATCCAAATGACAACTCAGACAACCGTTTTCTTACTAAAAAAAGTCCCACACAATCAGTCGCCGACAACGAACAAGCCGATCACAACAACAAGTCGCTGACAAGGAACAATCGTTGACGACAAGGCACTTACAAAGGGGAAAAAGCCGTTGAGAAGCAAGTTACTGCCACAGAGAAGTCGTTCCCAGTCAGAGTCTGTTTAGCACCCAAAAAAAAGGCGCTGCTGAAGCAACAGCTGGGCCCCAACAACAGGCGGGTTGCACAGAAACGTCTTCACACAAGCTCTTGGGCGGTGTGATGCGAAACTACTGGCCGGACAAAAACCAGCCGAGACGACAGCAGCAATCACAGAACGGCGTAGCGGTGTGAAAGCAGCAACTTTTTTTTTTCCCTGTTTGAGATTCCTGGTGCGATTATGATTTTTCTAGCCGATGCAACAGTTATGTGTGGGAAAATAAGAGGGAGAGATGACCCAACCGAGCCAAACCTTTAAACGTGAGCCACTCCAGCCCGACAGGCGGGTGCGGCACAGATGCCAGCGCACACAGCAAAGGATAAGCACGAGTCAGCTGGAGGAAACCGGGCGGTGGCCGGCGGACATCAAAATTACAATTGCAAAATAAACGCAAAATACAAACCAAGACGTGAAATTCAAACATAAAATAAAAACCTATGATCCAATACCACCGGCCACCACCAGCAGCCACTGTTCGGCTAGTGTACTGCAAACGAGTGTGCTGTTGAACGAGCTGCAGTGTTGTGCCCGGAGTCGGCATGGCGACGGGTCCAACGAAGCCAAGTGGGGGTCGCAACTGATCCGCGACGAGCAACGGACTATCAGCGGCCGAGAAACCACGACCGGCCTCAATTCGATGTCGGCAGTTTTTCGTCGTCCTCAAGTCCATGGCATGCAGCGACTTGCAGCTATAAATAACACTGCAGCCAGTCTGCTGTCGCAGATCGACTGATGGTCAACTCATCGCAACGCGCATACATACAGGCTGATCGATTGGACCAGCGAATGTAGGAGTCGGATAGACGTTGTAGAGCTCGCGGGCTTTTTCGCGACTCCGTCGCGCTGTGGCAACTGCTTCGCAGTTGAGGCGACGACTCTGTAGGGGTTGCTGGATGCAAACTATAAATGGTGACTGGAGATATTGACCAGCCCGAGCGGTCGACAATATTTCCGGCAACAGTGAGTTAGCATTGACTAAATCAGGCAACCGCTGATAAAGCATTGGTTCGTGGCAGTCCAAATAGTTTCGGGACTTGTCAGAGTATTACAGACTTATTCCGGGATTTCGCGCAACCTAAACTAGTTTATATTGTTATTAAACCACCAGTGTCCACGCCTCAACTGCGAAGCAGTTGCTACAGCGCGACGGAGTCGCAAGATATGCTACTGCAAAGGAAACTGTAAGCACATGGCAACTTGACTCGAAGCTTGTAGAGTTATGGAGGCACCGATTGGAGTAATTTGAGTGTTGCACGAGCCAAAAACCTAACTGCTGTGACAATTCAGCTATCTGTGATAGCAGTGATTTACGGCTGTTGCAAATATAGCAACATTTTTTAATTGTTACAAATTTATCAGATTTATGTCATCATTTTAGTGATATATCAACATGCACCAAACTGGCAACTAAGCTGAGCTTGTTGATAACATTGAGGTTAACTAACTTGGTTATGTGTAATTTACATGTGTAATATACATGTGTAATGTACATGTGTATCCCAACAACAGCATAGCAACCGCATAGCTCTTGATTTCCCCTGGCTTGAAGCACAGCTGTTTGTTTGTTGTTTAAAAAGCGCCAGGACGCTGCAGTTGACAAGTCTATAGTAAAGATTAGATTAAGTAATATTAGATTAGATTAGTAGTAGGTTAAATCAGAAATAAGCAAGCAAACAAACAAGCAGAGAGAGCATCATCTATTTGTTGACGGACTTGACGAGCTTCTTGACGCCGCCAAGAGCCTTCTTGTACCAGTTTTGCTTCTTGACGGTTTCGGGCACAGCCCCGTCGACCTTGTCCACGGCCTTGTCGAGGGTCGACTCGCCCTCGGTGGCGGCTTCGGCAGCGTCAGTCTTGGCAGTCGAGGCCTCTCCCTCAACAGCCGACAGGGGGGCTTCCTGTTCGGCCTTGGCAGCCTCCTCGACAACGGGAGTCTCAACGGGAGCGGTGGTGGTGGATTCTGCGACTTCAGACATCTGGAGTTAGCGAGAGCGCGGGACGATGCAGCTGATGATGCAATGTACGCCTGTCACGACCGAAAGGGCTGACGCACCGCCACTGGCATCAGCACGGATACCAGCACTGGTTCAGCTGGCCACGATAGAGCTACTACTGCCAGCCAGCTTGGGGCTGCGAAAAAAAATCGCACTACTGCGCGACGACGTAGCAGAATACAAAGCCTGAGCAGCAACGAGCTGGTAGTAGTAGCAACCATCAGCAGCCAGGGGCCCCTCTATCAGACGCCTGCCAGCACCCAGACACAACAGCAGCGCAACCATGAGCAGCCGTGCAGTCACTTGGTAATGGAAGGCGCTTCAGCACCGGCCAGGCATAAGCGGCAAATAGCAGGCAGCACAAACAAACATCAGCATAAGCATTTACTCACCTTCAAATAGTAGTAACAAGTAGAAGGACCTAAAAGAGGGGCCTGGCTGTTTATATAGTGGTGGGCCGATGCCCAAAACAGTAGCGCGGGAGTGACTAAATCGAAAAAAGGAGGCGACACACAGCAGATCAGCAGATCACCCCAACACGTCCGAAAAATACTACAGCCTCACCACCGCGGGCATCGCCAGCTGCCAGACCGGCTGGGAAGGGCTGGCGTTTCGCCATCGCATGAAATTTTTTCTGCACGCAAAAGCAATTCGCTGCACAGCGAACTTGGGACAGCCTGCTAGTTCCGAAGCATGGACGTTTGCGCACCCAAAACACCGCTAGCTACAACCGGCACTGAGCACGCAGCTCCGGCGCTGGGCATCGCGACAACAAATACCATCTCCACAGCCGTCGTTTCTGTGCTATCCCGAATTAACTCTGTGCATTGACAATCGGGTTGTCTGGCCTCTACTACCAGGAGTCCCCCCCCCCCCCCCTCCCCCCCCCCCTGCGGGGATCCACCCGCACGTTACCCCAAAATCGCCCCCCGCGAGGTGCCCTGGGCAGGGTTGGAGGTGCGCGCCCGATGGATTACCGCATCGAGACAAGCACGGCGATCCCGGCTCTATATGGGAGGAGGCCTAGCCCTGGTAGTTCATTCCAAGATAACGTTGCGTTAGGGACGATCGTATTGCTAAGAATAGCCCGACCCAGGTCCGATGGAACGGCTGGCAGAGGCGTGCGGCTGAAAGGGGAAAAAAACAGACGGAAAAGAAAACAAGCATAAAAAAAGCAAACAAAAGGAAAAGGAAAAAAAAAAACTCTGAAAGAAGAACTGCGCACAACGAAAGAAGCAACAGGCAACAAGCCACAACAGATCAAACAGGTCTACAGATGAAGCAGGCGATTCGTGTGATCTGCGTGCCCGTTTGATGTGTCAACAGATCAACGGGATCAGAGATCAAATAGATAATATACAGACGGTGTCACATTAGCAATTCTGCCACGAACGCGCCCCAGATCAATGAGAGTAGCACCAATGTAGACGATATTTTTCCGCGGATAAAACGGGAACAACAAGGAAATCACAACACCGACAGACGGCCCGAAACAGTAGCTGTCCAGCACGACGTACGGGGCTGGAGATGCACGACACAACTGAACATGCAGCGCAGCGCTACTGCACCGCAATGGCTGGACAGTGGGCACCCAGAGCGTACAAACGGCTGACATGGCGATGGGATCAAGTATAGAACGGCTGTGTCGCCCGCAGCAGGGGGACCTGGCTTGACAGCTAATTTGACCGTCGCCAGCCAGCTCGCAACAGTGCATTCAGCTGGCGCCATTCGTGGCACGCCATCCTTATTAGCCGGCAGCGATGTAGTCGGGCACGAGACGGTGACGCTAGGGGAATTTTTTTTTGGGCGTCGTCATAGCCACCTACATCTACGTACAGCGTTCGCGAGGGGCAGAGGTGACAGTGGTCGCGACGTCGTAACGCGCATATGCAGATATATTTTATTTGTAGCAGCGACGGTGGGCCCCCGCCCCTTCGGATGTCGGCAGGATTTGCCGAGACCCACCAGTGTAGTTTTGCATGAGTGCAGCGTAGTTTCGCATGGGCCATCGCAGTTTCACATAGTTGGCTGCGGCAGCTGCAGCTCGAGAAAAGGGGGGCCGCTGACGTGCATTGGCAGCTAAGCGTGGGTCCTGGATGGTTGCTGCGTACACCACCATCGCAGAAACCCCAATGTCAATCAGCATTCTCTCTAGAGGCCAGGCGCCGTTTCAAATCGGTACTAACGGGCATTGTCTGAATTTCATATGCACAACGAATACACATGCTGGGGGCGGACAATTGACTCCGCTACACTGCACACAACAACGGCGTTCCCCCCAGATGTGCTTTTGCGAGTCGGTCGAGCTGTTGCAACTGGTGCGCGGTCGTTGAGGAGTGGGTACTGCTGGACCGATGCAAACGACAAATGTGAATAATACGTGAATAATATGAGCTTTCGTTCCTATTCGGACTGAGACTATCTTGGCGATACTTCATATGCACACGACGTGGCACCGCATCGTCAGCGCTGGATCTACAGCGGATTGCCATGCTTATTACCCCTGCATAAACAACTAACTACAATACTAACTAAAATATACATCACAAACCAAAACAACCGAGCAAAACAGCCGTAACCCGTATAACACCAATTCAGCAGCAGAGTCCACGCCACAACTGCGCAGCAGTTGTGGCGTGGATTCTGCTGAGTGCGGGAAGTTGGCAGTGATGATGGGGCGTTCAAGTGACTGCCATTGCATGTGCACAATATCTTTAGGGCTAAACTACAATTTACTGCACACCACTGCTGCATAAGCTATTAGCTAAACAGAAGTACACAATCAGAAGCCAGCAAGACCCAATTGTCACAATTGTCACAAATACACAGAGGAGGCGGCCGCAACGCACCACCTGCGCAACTCACTCCATCCACAGAGTCCACGCCCCAACTGCGCAGCAGTTGCCACAGCGCGACGGAGTCGCGGAAAACCCGGTGCGGAGCGTCTGCTCAGGTGCGCTTGAACCGGGGCAAGGAAAGCTGGTGATGAGAGCCGCACCACATGTAATGTTGGGTGCCGCACCAATTTGAACTTCTCTTCTCAATGTACCGACCCGTCTCATACGGCCCAGCGGTGGGCCAGCCGGCGCCCAGCCAGGCAGGGCCCGCACAGGCACCACAGGGCCCGTCGCAGCAGCTGGCGGGCCCGCAGCAGGCGGCGCAGCTGCACCAGTCACAGCCAGGCCAGCTTGGACAGCCCAGCCAGCTGGTCCAGGCCAGCCAGGTACACCAGCAGGCTCCGCACCCCCAGCAGCCGCCGCTCGGGTTCCAGCCCATGGCGCAGCTGGCTCCGCAGGCGGCGGCGGACGAGCGTCGCACGTCGGACGACGACAAGGTGTTCGGGTGGATCCTCGAGCTCATGCAGGGCCCCAACCGCGAGCAGGCGCTGCTCGAGCTCGGCAAGAAGCGCGAGCAGTACGACGAGCTGGCGCTCATTCTGTGGCACTCGTTCGGGGTCATGACGTGCCTGCTCCAGGAGATCGTGGCCGTGTACCCGCTGCTGTCGCCCCCGCAGCTGTCGGCGCCGGCATCGAACCGGGCGTGCAACGCGCTGGCGCTGCTGCAGTGCGTGGCGTCGCACGACCACACCCGCAACCTGTTTCTGAATGCCCACATCCCGCTCTTCATCTACCCGTTTCTCAACACCACCGAGAAGTCCAAGCCGTTCGAGTACCTGCGGCTCACGTCGCTGGGGGTGGTGGGGGCCCTCGTCAAGAACGACTCGCCCGACGTCATCAACTTCCTGCTCTCCACCGAGATCATCCCGCTGTGCCTGCGCATCATGGAGACCGGCACCGAGCTGTCCAAGACGGTGGCCATCTTCGTGGTGCAGAAGATCCTCATGGACGACATGGGGCTCAACTACGTGTGCCAGACCTACGAGCGGTTCTCGGCGGTGTCGGGGGTGCTGGCCCACATGGTGGCCCAGCTGGTGGACGCTGCCAACGCGTCGTCGCGGCTGCTCAAGCACGTCGTGCGCTGCTACCTCCGGCTCAGCGACAACAGCCGTGCGCGCGAGGCGCTGCGCCAGGTGCTGCCAGAACCGCTCCGGGACGCAACCTTTTCGTACATTCTCCGCGACGACGCAGGCACCAAGCGGTGCCTGGCCCAGCTATTGGTCAATCTGTCGGACAACTACGAGTGAGAGCGGGATTGGCGGTTTTCGGAGAGCGGAAGAAACAAACAAAAAAAAAAAAAACAAAAAAAAAAAACAAACTACTGTTAGTAGTTTTCAGCGGACAATGTTACACCCGCGCGACGCTGTCTAGTGCGCTGCAACCACGTACTGTGCTGCATGTTACCGGCACTAATGCCCGCATCAGGCAGCAAGCCCCTGCCCATATGCACTGGACTGCAAAGAACCCAGCATCTCCGGCAGCGCCCACTTAGGACAGCGCGTTGGGCTGGACTGACGTGCCTGCTGCTGCCTGTAAATAAGACGCATCCAATAAAAAAAATACAGAGCCAATCTGGTGCCACGCTGTCGTGCGGTGCCGACGTAGTAGTAGTAGTAGTGGTGGTGGTGGTGGGACGCCAGGGAGGCCAGTATAGGATTGGTGGGCACACACTCCCGGTCCACATTGGTGGGCGCCAGCGCACAGACTCGGTCGCCCTGGCGGTTCTCCTAGCACTCCCCCACGAAGGTGGTGGCCTAACCCATGGAACAAAATTTTAAACAGCTCCCAGCCCCACTGGGGGCAACGATCAGCAGGCGAGGCATCATCCCCGTTGCTTTTTCCGGTCCGTTGATTAGATTTTTTTTGTTTTTCTAAATTTTTTTTTTTAGTGTTTTTTTAGAGTCCGATATGGTGAAATAAATATACCTATAAGACGCCCTCCCTGAGCTTGAAAAAAAAAACCCCCCTCCGGTCGTTTTCAAAATTCTATCTCTAGCTCAATATTCGCTGGGCATTCCTACAAGGCTGGCCTTGGAGGTGACAATGCCATCATCGTCATCCAGTGATGCTGGTGCTGGTGCTGCTGGCGCTGCTGCCTATCCGTCGCTGGAAATCTGTCCTCAGTGTGGCCAGGACTTTCCCAATATTCAGCTGTTTGATCTCCATGTCAGATCTGCTCACCGACCAAAAAGGACCTCGACGGTTGTGGCTATCGCTGCCAATTCGCGCACCAGCATAGAGGCCATTCTCCACGAACCTCCTATGCCGTCGTCATCATCGTCGACCTCGCCGCCGCTGCCGCCTGCTGCTACTGGTGCTGCTGCTGGTGCTGCTACTGATCTGATGACTCCGTCCGGCCAACAAAATATTAATGGCTCTTCGTGGTCACCCACTCCAAATGCATCCTCCACAGCCATAAACACCACCAGCTCTGCGACCAGCACCGTCACCAGCACTGCCAACGACGACGAAACCGACGGCGCCGAATCGGTCTCATCGGGGGCTGCGACGCCTCGAGACGTGGCAACTGCCAATTATATCCGCATCAACGATTCCGCGTACCAGTGCCTCGAGTGCAACGAGCGGTTCGCCAACACCACCGAGCTAAGGCACCATCAGAAGGTGGACCACCGGCTCCGGACGTTCAAATGCCGCAAATGCGGTGAGTTGTTCCGGTCGGTGGCTGATAGGCAGACCCACAAAAACAACAGGCATTTCTCCACCATCTCGTGCAAGGTCACGGCGAACAACTTCCGCGAGTACCAGATCGGCACTGAACTGACGTCGTCGCGCAACAGCTCGGGCTACTTCGAGTGCCCTGTGGGCTATTGCACCTTCGTGACCCGCATTCCATCTTACTGGTACGACCACATCCACCATGTCGAGCACAACGGAGTCAATCCCCAAAAGCGCCGAAAACGAAATACAACGACCGACTAAAACTAAAATCAGGGCATAGACCATACTCACACATTACAGGTTTCGGTATCGGTACAACATTGCAGGTGTCAATAGCGCAACATTTTTATTTTGAGTTGACAGAGCCGGTACTAAAAAACGTTGACTCGGTGAATCGTCTGGCTGATATGCTTTGCAACCACGTCTGCTGTGCACACCTCGCAGTACTGAATCTGTCGCGATAACAGGTTTTATCACGGTTGACGGATTTTTTACAGCATGGTGTGCATGGTTGCGTGCCGACCCAGTTTCGAGGTGTAAACTGTTACGCAGTGGCATGTCTCTATGCACTGTTCTGTGCATACACGTATGTCGTGCACTGCTTCTATACATATACTTACATGGCGGCGCATGCGCCTGCCTGATGCTTGTCCACACACATACACATACACACACACACACACAGTCTGTTAAAAAAAAGCTCTCTACACACCCCCGTCAGCACAGCTCGTAAAATGTACCAACCTGTTCAACCTGTTCTACTCTTGGCTGTTCTAGGAACATGTAAATATCATCTATTAATTTTGTAGCTTCACACTCCCCAGCCTATATGCGTATATATCAGGCTACATCGGGGTGTATATCGAGCAGCAGCACGGCTGCCTCGTCATGGTGCATCGAGGCGCACCAGCAGGCAGGCAGACAGCAGGCAGACAGCAGGCAGATAGGAGTGACATGAGCTGGCAGCAGTACACAGCAGTGCGTGACGTTGTAAACAGACGTCACCAACGATAGACGACCTACAGCATACTTCCTTGACTTCGGTATTCCAGGGGGAATACGCCCATCGATGTCAAAAAGATAGCCACACGGCACTTTTCCCTACTCGCTGTGCCGGCCGGCACTGCACCGAACGATACGAAAAGTACGATCGATCCCATACCGGGCTTAGCCTATCCGCCGCGATAGGCATGCACGCGGCACGTTGCTTACCAGGCAACAACATCCTACGAAAACCGTTTTGTTGTACACTATTTTGCGGCCCCGATGATCATCTATAGCATGTGCTTAATACGATGTGATGCGTTCATTATTGTGCACTAGTGCCCCTCATGTGCTCTTTGTGTGTCTCACTATCAGTCCACCCATCCCCTTTCCCCTCCTATCCCCCCTCACCCACTAAGATGCGCGGCAACGGCTGGTGTGGACCCACAATTGTGGGCGGTCACGTGAAAACCTTATCTTGGCTGGGATAGACGATGGACTTTCTGCTACCAGATTGCTGCTTCGATCGGTCTCGTACAGTACGATATTTAAGTTGTTGACTATCCAGCGTGTGCAGCTGTTGTCGAGCCGTTGCTGACTGTGCGTATCGATTGGCGGTTGTGGTGGTGGTTATTAATAGTGGGCTTATATTAAGCGTTTTGTCCTGAAACATCCTGGTACGCCAGCGCCTTACATACGTCCCCCCTCAGATATATATATAGCGTGACAGCAGCCTAGGCACGCGCAAAAACACAGCATTTGACAGCCAAAGCCGAGACTGTGATATTAGTGCCATATTCCCAAGAGGTCTGAAACAACAGGCTGAAAAACAAGCAGACTCTCGTCACGACACGAAGTCAGATAGATACGGTCATAAGGGGCTAGTTAGTACTAGCTAGAGACAGGGGCCAGAGCTGAAGCCAAAGTCAGAGCCAGAGCCAAACAAATTGGTGGAGCCAAACTAAACAGCAGTGGCGTCCAACAAATCATACTCTGTTGGCTGAACAGAGTGTACGACAACAACAACGATAAAAGCACTGCTGTGAGAGACAATCATCTTGCTGGTGCCACCTCACCTAGCTACTCGTTACAAACTGGAATCGAGCTGGGAATCAAGTTGTTGAGCGAACAACCTGCAAAACGCCGAAGTCACTAGTGCGAACGACCGAAACTGCTAAGAGCATTATTACTGAATCACACTGCTGAATCACACTGCTGAATCACACTGCTGAATCACACTGCTGAATCACACTGCTGAATCACACTATTGAATCACCCTGCTGAATCACGCTGTGAATCGTCGTGGTGAACAGACACTGAATAGATCACAAACAGCAGCTGCAATGTCGGGGTTGTTTAAAAGGGCCAAGCAGAAGGGCCCCCCTCCAACATGCACTTGCGACGACTGGTACGAACTGGAGCCCAGTTCGTCGCGCGAGGGCGACGATTACACCCCGCCAACGCCCAAAGGCGGCCAGGAGTGCCCCATCCTTCTTCCCAACGAGGTGCTGCTGCAACGGTTCTCCAGGCGCAAGAGTGGGTACCGGCAGTCCAACTGGAAGCTGCACCAGCAGCGCATCAAGTGCCGCAAGTGCACTGGTCGTGGAGGGCTCGAGCAGCTCCACAACGAAAACTCGCACCAGGAACTCAGTGCTGGTACTCACGCAGGCGCCATCTACGTGACATCGGAGCGCATCATCTTCGTTCCTCGCAATGAGGCGCTCGACGGCTACTCGCTCGAGATAGCAGGGCTCACGGGCATGAAGGCCATCGAGTCGACCCACCGGGTGTGGTTCTTCGTGTGCTACAAAAACACCATGGTGGCTACAGTGCCGTTCTCATCGCAGGCCCGCTGCGAGTCGTTTCTGCGTCTCGTCAAGAACATCCGCTTCGAGCACATGGTGCGCCAATGCCTTCCACCCCGTTACGCGGAAGCAGATCCCCACCAGGGAGGCAACCCGTCCGCCGACGAAGACGATCCATGGTGGTATGGCGACAACCGCCTGCCAACCTATGTCGAGAGCGAGCAGGCACTCCACCTGTACCTGACGTCTCTGGGGCTGCTAACAGCCGATGCGCCTGTGAACCGCACTGAGCACATATCGTCGCTGATTGAGCTTGCGACGCTGCCTCAGAGCGTTGGTCTCGTAGAAAGGCCAGCCACTCCGCAGCTCGAGGTGTACCACAGCCCGTACGTGTGGTTCTGAATGTTGATCAGAGCATGTCTATAAGTTCGACAGAACAATGGGATATATCCGACTCGATGTGTTGCAGGGGAAGTGTCTGAGTGATAACTGGGGGCAACATCAATTTGACAAGAGGATTGTAACGTCCGCGCAGGCTCGCAGCTGAGAACTTGTCAGCCACTGGTGGGCGTGGCTCTCAGGTGCTGTCTGATGTGTTATGAATCATGTAGTTATGAATTATGAAGCCGATTGCTGGTGTTGGTTCACAGACTTTCGTACAGAGGTGCATATATGTATGTAATAATTCGTAGATGCGTTGAGAGTTACTTGATGTCGACAGCTGAACGAACTAAGACATATCTTGCGACTCCGTCGCGCTGTAGCAACTGCTCCGCAGTTGAGCATAGCGCTTCCCGTAATTGGCTTCATGTAACAGACGCACTTGAGTGAGATGATGTCAAAATAAGTCTGCAGAGCCAGTAAGACTGGAGACTTTCCACTTTAACTGCGTAACAGTAGCTGTTGCACGTCGGAGTCGCAAGATGCAATTGGCTTCAGCGCGCGAGAGCATACTGGGTGCCAGCTGTTGCTAATACTGCTCAACAGATACCACTGCTGCTGTCACTACAAACGCTCATGCAGTAAATTAGATGGCGCAATAATGTTGCTACAAAAGCTTGGGTCTAAAAAATAATTTAAACTTTGCTAATCTACTCAGTGTGACGGCGCTCCCACCAGCATCACCACAAAGCTCAACTGTCAAGCCAACACCATCAGCTGACCTACTAAACAGACAACCAAAAATCCTTCTATTTCTTGCCGGACTTCTTGATGCCACCGCCCACTAGTGGACCGCCCTTGGCTGCTTTGGACGCCATTTCCTTGCGTGCCTGAGCGTCAGCCTTCTGCTTGGCCTTGAACGCCTTGTCTTCCTCGTCTTCGAAGTCATCCGACTTCTTTTTTGCCTGCTTAAGTGCTCATTAGCAAGCTTCATTATCGTCACACTCACGCTTCAGCTTTCCTCCCTGTCGTCCTGACATGTTTTAACCACAAAAATACAATATCAAAAAAAAGGCAGAATCAAGTATACTCAACGCTTAGGGTTGGTTGTGCCATGCAATGTCGCACCGTCTTGTGTATATAATTTTATTCCATGAACCAAATGACTGCAAACTTTTTAACAAGATGTCCCCCAGCAGAGTGCTACCAAGCTGCACTTTTCAGATCAAATCTACACAAAACAAATACTTTTATTGGAAGGGTATCAGACGTTTGTATAGACAAAATACTATATTTTTAGACAGCATGAAAATAGCATGCAGTAGAAACTGCATAACGTTATGCCGACGGAAACGGGATCTCGTTTAATAATGTTCGTTTGTTTATTGAAATCCGAACGCTATACAGAAGGTCCATGACCAGCTGCGCAGCAGCTGCTACAGCGCGACGGAGTCGCAAGACTATAATTGAATATAGTTGAGTAGCAGAGGCTAAATACGAGTAGACGTCATTTCCTAGTTAATGTATGTTGTGTGCATGTACAGCCGTCTGTATGTACGGTTGTAGAACTTGTACATATGACCTATGAATAAATATATGTATATATACATATAATAAATAAATATATGATATCAGCACCACCAATTGCTATTTTGTGACCTAATTCCATATAGAAACTGGTCGTGCAGCTGTTAAGTTGACAGTTGTAAGCTGTTAACTTTATATGTGGTTGTGTCGACGTCGTTGTCGTCGGTATGCGTGCCTGTACAGCTGCGCCGCTGATATCACTCCTACAACATGGGTCTGCTCAAAGACGCCGACAAGGAAAAGATCAAGCGGGCGATCCCCAAGGCGTCCAACAAGATCATCGACGCCACGGTGGCGCGTCTGTATATCGCACATCCAGACCCCTCGTCGTGGACGTACACGGGCCTGTCGGGAGCGGTTGCGCTCGTCAACGACTTGGTGGGCAACACCTTCTTCCTCAAGCTCGTCGATATCTCCACCCACCGCGGCGTGCTGTGGGACCAGGAGCTCTACATCGACTTCAAGTACAACCAGGACAGGACTTTTTTCCACACCTTCGAGCTCGAGGAATGCTATGCGGGCCTATTGTTTGAGGACGAGTCCGAGGCTGCCCACTTCCTGAAGCGAGTAACCAGCAAGGAGAAGCATGCGTCCAAGGCGACCCTCAATAACAAGAACGCAATTGCTCTGAAGAAGGCTGCTCCCGCCGCGGTGGCGCCGGTGGGCCCAAGAGGCGACCCCACCGGGTCGGTTCGCAGGCGCAAGCAGCTGGAGGGGCCTGTCTACTACGACGACGAGCCCCCACTCGAGTGGAGGCCGCTCTACAGCGAGCTGGCAGCGGCAGGTATCTCTGAAGACATGATTGCCGAGAACAGGGATTTTATCAAGGACTACATTCGCCAGCAGGGTGGGCCTCTGGTGGGCCTGGAGCCCCCTATCCCGCGTCGCCATGCCCCACAGCCGGCCAGTGCTGCCAGTGCCAATGGCAGAGGCAGGTCTGACTCGAACGCGACCATCGCGAGCGCCAACAGCGTCAATTCTGACCACACTAGCTCGACCACCAGGCGCCAGAAGGCCCCCCCACCGCCTCCACCGTCAGCGCCGTCTCCAGCACCCAAAAAGACTTCTCCGACTGTGTCAGCATCATCGTCTCCTTCGCCAGCACCATCTCCGACAGGAGCGACTGATGCAAGTGGTGGCGGTGGTGCTACGAGTGCCCAAAATGCATCTGTTCCTGTCCCGCCAGCACCTGTGGAGGACAAGCCGTCGTTCAAAGTTCCTCCACCAATGCCATTTATAGGGCAGCGGGTCCCAGCATCACAGAGGCCCCCCGCTGCTTCTGGAGCTACGAATGGGCCACCTCCTCCATCAGGTCAGTCGCGACCAGTGCCTGCGTTGCCATCAAGAGGTCCTGTTCCTCCTCCACCGGGCCAGAACCCTTACAATCACAATCAGGACCAGGGGCGGCCAGTTCCGGGACTGCCAGGGCTACCTCCAAGAGGAGCATCTCCATATGCGAACGGAGTCCAGTCGACACCTCCACCACCGCCTCCACAGCGCGGAAGTGTCCCGCCACCTCCACCACCACAGCGGGGGTCAGTGCCACCGCCACCTCCTCCCTCGAGAGTACAACCACAGGCATATCAGGCATCTCCTCCGCCGCCGCCTCCCCCTCAGGTATATCAGTCTCCTCCTCCTCCACCACCACCTCAGTCCCAGGCATATCAGCCACCACCACCACCACAGCAGCTTCCTCAAATCAATGTGAAGCCAATATCGGCATTCCCGCCTCCACCAAAAGCTCCGCCACTAGCTGCCCGTCCAGCAGCGTCTGCAGATTCGCCAGAGTTAGCAGCTCCACCCCCACCACCACCTCCTCCTGCGCAGTCGACGGGAGCGCCACCGCTGCCACCAACAGAGGCACCTCGGCCACCTCCACTGCCACCGACAGAAGCGCCTCGTCTGCCTCCGCTTCCATCAGCGGGAGCTCCACCTGCTCCTCCACCCCCGCCACCATCAATGGGAGCGCCACCTCCACCCCCTCCACTCCCTGTTTCATCGCAACCAGCGTCGACAGCACCTCCACCTCCACCTCTGCCGCCATCAGCAGGAGCGCCTCCACCTCCGCCTCCACCTCCTCCATCGACAGGAGTGCCGCCACCGCCACCACCGCCTGGCAACTTTTCAGCCACCCCAGAGAGCCCTGCTGTGCCGTTGCCGGCAGTCGATGGTGGCAGAGACGCTCTGCTTGCATCTATTCGGAGCGCTGGCGTCGGCAGCCTGCGCAAGACCGACAAGTCTCAGCTTGAAAAGCCCAGCGTGATTCTCCAAGAAGCACGAGGAGAGACACCGGCACCGTCCGTATCGTCAGGAGGTGGCGGAGGTGCCAGTTTGGCTGACGCGTTGGCACAGGCTCTCAACAAACGAAAAAATAAAGTCGCAGCATCCGATGATGAAGACGATGATGATGAATGGGATTGATGTAACTCATTTTATTTAACATATACTAGATGATGAAGTAACCATCAGACGAAGAAGTAACCACTAGACGATAAACTACGAATTAGATGAGGAACAAAACGAGGCACGTACTTAGTTTTACGTATGTCTTGCGACTCCGTCGCGCTGTGACAACTGCTGCGCCGTTGAGGCGAGCGCTCTAGCAATTGGAGTCAACTATGGGATAAATCCGGCTCAGTGTAACTGTCAATCCTCAGCTCGTTTAAGCACGTACCCACATATTACATTTATCTAGATTCAATATCTGACTTGGATATGTCATTCACGATTAGTTAGCTGTAAAGTTTGTCTTATTTTAAATCGAGAATAACTCGAAATATTCGACATCTCCACATTTCAATTGTTAAGACATACAAATAAAGAGTATATTTATAAATCCTTCAATAATCCGTAATAATCAAATGCTGTCCTGTGTCAACAGCGGCGAATAAAGGCTATCGGTGATTGTTTAAAATTGTCACTGCTAATCGTGTTGCCGTAGATGGTTTCAACAAGGTTATATGCTTGGTTATTTTCCAGCTGCTTGTAGACGCCGACTACTCCTCAATTAACCCCATCGGTGCTCAGATGATTCTACAACTATCTCTTTCTGCAAGTCCTGGAACGAGCAAAAAACTTAACGTCAAAGCAGGCCAATTGCGCGTCTCATTCGACCGCATTGAGTCGAAGTTTCACCATCACGGTTTCCAGCCGACTGTTCCTACAGAGTCCACGCCTCAACTGCGAAGCAGTTGCCACAGCGCGACGGAGTCGTGAATCACCCATGAGCTGTATAATGTCATCTGACACCACAATACGGTTTAATATCAATCAGTACTCGCGACCCCGTGCCGGCAGTAGCATCTGCTGTCCAGTTGACGCAAGAATCAGTCGATATAGATGAATATTGGCAGGCACCTAAGTGTCACCAGAAGATCAAGATTCAGAGTAACCGCGAGAGTGATAGCAGACGTAGCTCATTATTTTAATAAATACGGATGCAATACAATGCGAAGCGACATCAATGCGAAGCGACATCTCCATTCCACTAAGCTTCTGCTTCGTATCAGCTCCCAAAATATTTAGATGAAAATGACGCGAGCAGCTTGGCAGTCGACTGGTCGTCACTAGAAAGAATATCCAAAAGTTGTCTAACCTGGACGTCGAGCTGCTGCTCATCGTCGCTACTACAGGTTCCAGTATAGCGATACTCCAAATATTCGGCCACCACATTGTCCGTCAGAGCAGGAATCTGTGCCATTACTTTGTACATATCGTTCAGCGACTTGATGTCCAGAGTCTTGCATCTTTTGACGCAAACCACCGACGTCAGCGTTTTGACCAGCGTCAACTTACTGCTGAACGCTTTGGCACTGTCCACTACACTGTCGGGAACAGTATGGCTGGCTTCCTGGGCTGACCCAAACACGTCCATGTCGTCATCGCCGTCATTAGGGCTTTCGATGAAATCCGACAAGTCGTCAATGCCATCCACCAGCATGCCACAGCAGATATCGATATACGCCCGCATCATGCCCGCAGGGCCCAAGTCGTGCACTTCCTTGACTTTTTTACAGTTCGACCACACTGTGCCAGTCGACACCAGCGTGCCTGAATTACTCGACGACATCGCAGGCCGTGAGTCTGCCAGCAGCTTGCGCTCGCGGTCCACTGCCTCGGTCAGCTCCTTCATAAGCACGCTGAACGAGTTGAACAGGTCAAACAGGCGGTCCTGCAGTGCCTTCTTCAGTGCTGTCCCGTAAGTGTCCTCGTCCACAGCCACATATGTGCCAGACAGTAGAGGCCACAGCTTGGTGAGGTCTTGCAAGCACTTCACGGCTGCTGTGCCGCTGATTGGGGGCTTGAATGCGAGCGCGACTTTGGTCGTATGGGCGCTACACAGATCACTCAGATCGGCAATAGCCTTGACAGGAGTTTCTACGCCTCCAAAATTGCGAATCTGCTCCTGACTGGTCTTGTCAAACAGCAGGTCACGCAGCTGCACTGCCGACCGCCGGCTCTCGAGAAGCACCGACTCGAGCTGCTGGTAGTCAGTCATGAAAAAGTTTTGGTTCTCTGACCGACGTGCAGGTGTGAAACCTAATAGTGTTCACGCAGAAGTATAATAGTACTGCAGCTATACACCCAATGGAACAGAATACTGTACTATGCTGATTCGGCTGTTGACAAGCTCTATAAAATAGAATATAATAAACAATAACGCAGCATAATACCACGTATAAGGAAACTGTATGACAAAACTTATAAAACTTGGCACATCAACTGCTGTCCTTTTTTTTTTGATGTGGTCGTAGTAAGTACATGAGAGACAGTGTGACTGCTTCATGCTGGACTGGGAGTAGGCATTCGCCAAAGGCAACTCAGCTATCCAGCGTATCATGACTGTAGTATAATATAAACCTGAGATTTAAACAATTCGTCTTGGTGGGCGTTCTAAACTAGGAGATCAATCACGGCATGTACACACAGTTACAGTTTTGAACTACCGGTTAATTTGTGAAATAGCTTTCAGCTTGGTTAACTGAATAACACAAAGATACTCATAATGCCAGCAATTACAACCAACTGCGCGGAAGTTGCTACAGTGCGACAGAGTCGCAGATATACTCGAATTCTAGCCCTATACAGTCCGCTGTTGCGACTCTGTCGCCGTGTAGCGCCGGCTGCGCAGTTGGAATGTGGATGTTTCTAGAGCACTTTCAGTTCGGTGCGTCCATTTATTTTTTGTATGTTTCATTTATAAAAATAATTTGGTTTTTGGTTTTTTCACTGACATCTGAAACCTAATAGTGATGATGCCGCAGGACTATAACAAATAATACAGTGAAGAGCTAGATATACCGACAACTCAGAGCTATGATCTAGAGAGAATAACCGCTGCATATATACAAACAACGAAGCCACGCGGCAAAAAAAAAATGTCAACTGAAATTTCACAATCCAATCTAACTAAACTTATAAAAAATTTGGCGTACCAACTGTTTTTATTATTTTTCATTTTCAGTTGTAGTAGTGTGTGCTGTGGCGCTCCAGACAGCATGCATCTTTAATTCTGGGCTGGGGCGGCTTTGACAACACATCATCCAGGGGGCAGTCGCCATAGACAATAGAAGCCAGCTGCTACATACAGACCACTTTTTTTGGAGTGACGTGTAACCTGCACTGCCAGAATACTGTCGTTGACCCTAGCAGGAACCTGCTGCTAAATTTTGTGCGCCAACTGTGTTTTTAAGAGCGTTTTTATCAAGGGTGAGACAGCTTCGCCATACAGGATGGACCAGCACCTGATAGCCACCGTCAACCGGCTCCAGGATGCGTTTGCCACGTTAGGGCCGACAACCAACCCGATTGATCTGCCCCAGATCACGGTGGTGGGCTCACAGTCGAGCGGCAAGAGCTCTGTGCTCGAAAACATCGTGGGACGGGACTTTCTTCCTCGAGGAACTGGCATCGTGACTCGACGTCCCCTGGTGTTGCAGCTTACCAACGTCAAAGAGGGAGCCAGTCCGCTGCCAGATGGCGTGACGCTGAAGGAAGGCGAGTCGGCAGACGAGTGGGGAGAGTTTCTGCATGTCCCAGGCAGGCGGTACTACGACTTCAACGCCATTCGCGCTGAAATCGTCAACGAGACCGAGTCCAAGACCGGTAAAAACGCCGGCATCTCGCCTGTACCCATCAACCTGCGAATATACTCGCCCCATGTGCTGACGCTGACGCTGGTGGACCTGCCTGGGCTTACCAAAGTGCCGGTCGGCGACCAGCCCAAGGACATCGAGCGCCAGATCCGCGAGATGGTGCTCAAGTTCATCACCAAGCCCAACGCCATCATCCTGTCTGTGACTGCAGCCAACACGGACCTCGCCAACTCGGACGGGCTCAAGCTGGCTCGCGAGGTCGACCCCGAGGGCGCACGCACCATTGGCGTGCTCACCAAAGTGGACCTGATGGACCAGGGAACCGACGTGGTGGACATTCTTGCTGGGCGCGTCATTCCGCTGCGGTACGGCTACGTGCCTGTCATCAACCGGGGCCAGAAGGACATCGACACGCGAAAAAGCATTGCATCGGCCCTCGACTTTGAGCGTAAGTTCTTTGAAGAACATCCCTCGTACAGGGCCAAGGCCCAGTACTGTGGAACCCCCTTTCTGGCTCGCAAACTCAACATGATCCTCATGCACCACATCAAAACCACGCTGCCAGACATCAAGACCCGCATCAACTCGACACTCGCCAAGTATCAGGCCGAGCTCGCCCAGCTGGGCGACGATGCCCTCAGCGGGTCGCCCTCCAACGTAGTACTTAACATCATCACCGAGGTGGCCAACGAGTACCGCACCATCCTGGACGGCAAGAGTCAGGACTTGTCGACGAACGAACTGTCAGGGGGTGCACGCATCAGCTTTGTGTTCCACGAACTCTATTCCAACGGCATCAAGGCTGTGGATCCGTTTGACCAGGTCAAGGACGTTGACATCCGGACTATAGCCTACAACTCGTCGGGGTCTTCGCCATCACTCTTTGTAGCTACGCAGGGGTTCGAGGTCATTGTGAAGCAGCAGGTCAAGCGGTTTGAAGAGCCCAGCCTGCGCTGTGTATCGCTGGTGTATGACGAGCTGGTGCGCATTGTCAACCACATCCTCCAACGACCCAGTTACCGACGATATCCCAATCTCAAGGAGCAGATCAACAACACGATAGTGCTTTTCTTGAAAAACTGCGTCGAGCCCACCAACAAACTGGTGTCGGACCTTGTCAATATGGAGGCGTCGTACGTCAACACGGCACATCCAGACTTCATTAGTGGTCACTCGGCAATGGCCCAGGTCAACGAGAAGATGCACCCAACCAAAATAGACGCCAAAACTGGCAAGCCGATACCACCAGCTCCCAGTGCGTCGCCAGACCCATCGTTGGGTCAGTCTGAAGCAGGGTTCTTTGGCAGTTTTTTCGGATCTAAGAACAAAAAACGGTTGGCTGCTATGGAGGCCCCACCAGCAGTGCTCAAAGCGTCGGGTGCTCTGTCGGAGCGTGAGACGATGGAGACTGACGTAATCAAGCTGCTCATCTCGTCGTACTTTAACATTGTGAAGCGCACCATGGTAGATATGGTGCCCAAGGCGGTGGTGTTGAATCTGGTCAAGTATTCTAAAGACGAGTTGCAGCGCGAGCTGCTGGAGAAGCTTTACAAGAGCGATGCGCTCGACGACCTGCTCAAGGAGAGCGACTTCACGGTGCAGCGCCGCAAGGAGTGCCAGCGTATGGTGGCCAGTCTGGAAAAGGCGTCGGAGATTGTTGCCAGTGTGTAATTTGTGCTTTTTTATTTTGTTTTACTCGCGCTATATATTTGTTGGTACGCCAACATATAACTTTGTCTAGTTGTTTATATTGTTATATTCGACCTGTGTAACTTATTTGATCTTGCTCCTATTTGACATGTACCCCAGACCTGATCTGGCATGCATATATATTATATATAGCGCTAACGTATGTACGCCAAGTTTCCCCTGTCGATTTCACATCAAGATGGTATCAAACGAGCATGTTACAGAAAAAGTGGTCACCGTTACGCAGTACGCACCGCTGGTGAGCTCGCTGCCTAGCCACTGGTATGAGAAGTCGCTGCGTGCCGTGCTGTTCACCATTCTGGCTATTGGATTCACTGGGATAGCAGCATTTTTTGGGTTTGCTGGCTACACCATCTTCACTCGTCTCAACGAGAACATGCGTACCAAGCTCGAGCAGCAGGACAAGTTCCAGATCTCGTCCAAAGGTGTGGACATTCGCGTTCGAGGCAAATCCGAGGAAGAACGCGACGAATTCGCTCAAAGGTGCGTTGTTTTTGATTTTTGTTGATATTTTACTATATTGCCTTACGTGTGTGTGTATACGACTGTGTGCTAACTCCAGAATTGCAAACAAGATATTCCCTGGTGCCCCCACCAAGAAGATCAGCTGAGTTGATATATTAATTTATTAGTTATTATCTCTGATATTTTCGACAATACTTTTTGCTGGTTTTTCCATATTTTTGTGTTCTGTCGTATGCTGCTGCTGTTGTATACTGTGGTATTGTACACTGCTATCGTAGCCCCTCGCATATGCATATCGCATCTCAAACACTAAACTGTAGCAATTGACTCTTTGCTCCCCATTGTCTTTATCATAGCAACCTAACATTGCGAACGCAAGATAGTAGTAGTAGTAGCACTGCTTGCTGACCAAAAAGGGGATTTGACAAAATGGGATTTAGGTCATTAATCAAAGGCTTAGCCGATGGTGGTGGTCCGGAGTTCGCGCAGGCAGCGCCAATATGCCAGGCAGGCCAAAAACCCACGAAGAGGCAGATTTACCAGTCCCGATACAACCATGGGCCTAATATTGGGGGTCTTTTTGTGCTCGAGCGTTGGATTTCCGGCGACGAGATATACGCGGGCTGTCAGGGAGGATCCGAACTGGACGCTGTGACTGCTTCGGTTCGCAAATTCGGAGCCTCGGGTGCCAAGAGCAAGTTTGAGGCCCATTGGACTGGCTGGGTCTCCGACAGCGACTGGAGCTGGCTCAAGTCGAAGGGTGCCAATAGCGTGCGACTGCCAATTGGGTACTGGAATATTGGCAATGGCCAATTCACCAAGGGTACGCCATTTGAACCGGTTAGCGGGGTGTATGCGAACTCGTGGGATCTCATAAAGCAGTTTATTCAAAAGGCTGCCACCTACGAGATTTCAGTGCTTGTGGATGTCCATGCGCTTCCTGGTGGTGCTAATGGCGACGAGCACAGTGGAACATCGTCTGGCAATGCCGGATTCTGGTCGTCTTCGAGAAATTCCAAGCTGGCTGTAGAAATGCTCCAGTTTGCAGCACACGACCTAGCTCCGTTTGATAACGTGTGCGGATTGCAAATCATCAATGAAGCTCCCTATGCTCATAATTTGTCTGAGCAGTTATCATATTATTCGCACGCTCAGGCCGCTATTCGGCAAGCCAACGGTGATATTCCTGTGGTGATATCCGATGGTTGGAACTGCAGTTCGTACATTGAAGCCATCAGAAAAGCTGACCCTGGCAGTGTTACAGGCGTCATGCTCGATACACATGTCTACAAGTGTTTCTCGGACTCAGACAAGTCGAAGTCTCCTGATGCACTTCTAGGCGACGTGGACAATGCGGTGCCAGAGACCGACGACGTCGATATCCTTGTTGGCGAGTATTCGTGTGTTATGGACGAACGTACCTGGAAACAACTTCAGGGAAAATCGCGAGAGCAGGTGGTTATTGAGTATGGCCAGCGACAGAGTTCGCATTTTTATCAGCGAGCTCGTGCCGGATCGTACTTTTGGACTTACAAATTCAGCTGGGGTTCTGGAGGAGAGTGGGGTTTCAAGGAAATGACCGACAAAGGCGCTCTACCTGACTACAGCAAAATCTCTGGCAAGACAGCTAACGAGTACAACGAACAGTTTCAACAAAAACTCGGGCAAGCGATGACAAATCATCAAAACTACTGGAACAGCCAGGACTCTCATCGCGATTGGCAGCATTGGCGGTTTGAAGACGGCTTTAGGACCGGATGGCTAGATTCACAGGCGTTCGACGAGCTCGACCACAGTGAAATCGGCAGGATCAAAGCGTGGAAAAAGGCCCGTCAGCAGCAGCACATTGCTGAGCGTGGTGGTGGAGAGTTGGTATGGGTCTATATGCACGGATTCGACCAAGGCAGAGATGCGTTCATCACGACAAGGGACTCGTAAGTGACGAACCTGGCTCAGCTTGGTGAAGAAAAAATATTCTAAAGCGATTAAAATCGTGCGGTATGTTACATTTTGGTGTGGTACATTTTACTTTCGTTTGCAGGGAACAATTGTTGACAAACATATTGAAAACTATTGAGTGCGTTGATGTATAGCTGCCGTTATAACTGTTTATGTTATTATCACACCTCACCATCAGTGTTCTCGCTTCAACTGCGTAGCAGTTGCAACAGCTCGACGGAGTCGCAAGATAACGCAGTACAAGCAGTTTTTGCAGCATTCATGTTGCGACTCCGTCGTGCAGGTGGTGAGAGTCTTTCTACACGTGTGGGTAGTCTGGGGGTATCGAATCAGTCAATGGAACTGTGTTGGTACCACCCGTAAAAACTGCTATTATTTATCAGGAGCTTTATTGCACTACATATTGACAATATTTAATGAAGAAATTATTCATAACCATGTTAGAGTCGATGCTAACAATTCATTACCATGCCATTGCAAAAGCGCATAATAATAATGTAGTCGCGAGACTAGTACGAGTGTGCACGGCAGATGATTTTTTGGCCGATGCCGTTGCCGCTGTCGTTGTCGTCAAATTGGGTTCCAGAATAGGGCTCGTGGAGTTTATCGGCGAACTATCAATTTGGCCACTCCAGCAGTACTTGCTGAAGCAGCTCTGGCATTGTTCCGACAAAGTTTGATTGCGTCTGTCGAGCTCGCGCTTGATCAGAGCGCAGCCCAAGCATGCAGGCCACTCACTATCAATAGTTCCATTCTGCTGGCTGGCAGTATCATAGCCGTTCTGGATCATCCCAGCAACCTCAGAGGTGCTGTAAGACATCTTGAACGTGGAAGTATTTGAATAATAGGAATGGGGAGCGTTGGCGATGTATACAATGAGCGGAGGTAGGAACTGCTCGCTTTTGAGGACATTCAATTCAGTGAACAGGCTCGTCAGATTGCTGGAATCGCAGCCAAAAAAGGTAGGTCTTGTGGTGAGATTCTCATTGAGAAATGTGACGTTGTCTGGGACGTACGGGAACACAGTGCCGTTTCCCTCACTGCCAAACTGCCGAAGATAGCTAGCTGCTAACGACGCGCCATCAGGCCAGTTAAATTCAGTATCGGCAGAATTGTCGAATGCGACAATAACATCGACATTTCTCTGCGATTGCAACAGCGGGTAGAGCGGCACGTTCTCGAGATCCTCACCACCGTCTACCACCGAGAGCACCGACGCCTGTGTGGCGTTTGAATTGGCGGTGCTCACGTTCAGAAACGGGTTGGGATCGTAAATGGCGATATCGTCATTGTGGCTACCCAGGTCTGAAAGTAGATCGAGAGCCAGGTCATAGACAATCCCAGACACGCCGGTGGAGTTTATCTGGAGGATAAATTGGTTGAACAGCGTCGACGAGCTGCCCATCGTGAATCCCGCATTGTCGAAGCCTGCGATACAGTAACCGTCAATAGGCTTGCCATTGGATACAGGAGTCCCCAGGTACTTAATGTCGGTGAACGCGTACACAGACGGATCCCAAGATCCCATCTCGAAAGGCGAGAACTCAAAAACCGTCGAATTGGTTGAGATGATGGTGGTGTTGGGCGCACGGCCATCTGCAACTACAATAGGAAACGGCATTTCATACGACTGAAACACTGGATAATCGCGGACATCGTCAAATGTCAGCGCAGGGCCACCGTCTGTCAGATTGACAAACTGTTGCGACAAAGCACGGCCCCAAATGTCGGTGATGGACGTGTTGAACCCCGCGTCCGCCTTATCTTTGACATCGTCGTAGATGCCCTTCCAGTATGAAGCAGTAGAGAATATGTCATCTCCGCCAGGGTCGAGGATTGAGTCGGTGAGGTCCCACACGGTTGCAGACCCCTGAAGTTCCGGGATGCTCGAGAAATTATTGTATACAATCGAGCCCACGAGCCAATTGCCGCCTGACAGCCCCGTAAGATAGGTGGCAGCCTGGACCAGACCGCCCACGTGGCCTGGATTGGTCGCGTTGGCAGTACGGTTGTCGAGAGCCGAGAACTGGCCAGCTCCTGCCAGCATTGCTCGATAGCCACCACCCGAGAATGCCAAGCCGATAGGAATCGTAGCATTGAGCAGCGAGCTTGTATCGAAGTCGGTGAGATTTGCTCTGTTCAGAAAATCGACCAGTGCCGGTCTGGTCAGCGAATGCCGATTGTTGATATAATTCGTCTCGTTGACACTCAGAGAGTCGGCTGGTCGGGTCAGCGACGACACATCTGGGCAGCTGATATTTCCCGGAGTATAGCTGTCGGTGGGAGAGCCTGCCAAAGCTGTCGACGCGAGCACCACCGTCACTACCGCACTGCGAATCATGATAGTGAAATTGAAGTGCAAGATAGGATGCAAATTTGTTTACTCGGGATCTCCGGCCAGATGTGCCTAATAGATGCCTTCGGCGAGGCTGTGGAGCCTGCCCAAATGAAAAGGCGTTGTGACATTACTAGATACGGCTAGGCAGGCAGGTCGCAGCCGAGCCTCAAACAGAAGTATAAAAATCAATTATAAGAGCACTAGATTGGAAAGTGCTACAGCGCACCATAAACCCCATTCATCAGCTGTAACCTCACTCCGATCAACATCCGCTGGTCGTCATATAAGCCTTTCTGGGCCTATTTCCTCGGGAGCGGGGGTCTGGAGATTGTACTGCCACAATTTTAAGGCACGAATCGAGTCGCATTGCATAGCGGCGTGCATGATCGTCGCTGGAGACGCATGATGATCTCACCTAGTTGTACACACGACCATCCCCTGAGGGTTCTTTTTTCTACAGTAGCTCATTAAATTATGTTACACGTACAACCAAGGGCTGGGCAATGCATTTAGTTTCGGCGCCTGCTGGTACTGCTGGGCTTACGGACAGCGCCGCCGCCAGACGCCAGCCGGGTCGACCGACGCTCAACTGTCGGGGGTGATGACGACAGCATAGTGGTGGTTGTGGTGGTCGTGGTGATTTTGTACTGGTAGCTAGGACTGCGTGGTCGAGTTCGTTGTGGAGACGGATTTGACGCAGACCGTAGCTTACGTGCAAGCATCATCTGCTGCTGCCGCGGTGACAGCACGTCAGTGACGGTTCTTTTAGGGGAGATATTCACGAGGAGACCCGACTTGCCGTCAGCAGTATCAACATCGTCTTCATCGTCGCTGTTCGTGGGATACTTTTGAAATGGCACTCGAGCGAGCGAGCCGTTGGACGCCTGGCGCGGCGATGGACTGAACTTGCGAGGCTGACCGGGAGTCGGCACTGGCAGCGCTGTGCTGTTGACGTTACTATCCATCTCGCCCAGAATGCTACGCTCTGGGGTGCGGGGCGGACTGTTTGTTTTCGAGATGGCAGAATTGCCATCAGTCGCAGCAGCAGTGGCAGTGATTGAGTTGACAGGGACCAGTGGGCTGTAGCCGGCCAAACTGGGATCGCTGACGTTGGAAACGGCCATTGTCCGGCGCCAGTCGCGGAACTCGTTCTGGTGAAGATACAGCCAGTGTTGCTGGGGCCCAACCACCATGCCGGGGCGGAGGAACCGCATGTAGGCAATGACTTCCTGGGCGGTGAATCCATAGGTATATATGAGATGGGCTCCGATCAAACAGCCTGTTCTGCCCAGTCCCGCCTTGCAATGGACAGCCACTTTGCCTTTGTCGGCGATGACACCCTCCACAGCGCCAAGGAAGGCCTGCACAAATAGCATGGACGGACAGGTGCCGTCTTCGAACTCCAAATCTACATGCTTGATTCCCCGCGACTCGAACTCGTCCTTGTTGTAGAGGGCCGAGTTGAGGCGTACAACAAGCTTGACATCATGCTCCACAAAGTAGTCTAGAACTTGGTTGAATGCAAAGCTCAGCGGAGCATCGTAGTCGTCTTGCTGCGGGGATGCAAACGCAATAAAGTGGGGCGGGATCTCATTGAAGTCGCCCTGGTCAACCCGTTCATAGGTCTCGTAATCCTCAAGTTTGAAATCCCGGAGGTCGAGCAGCTTGTTTTCCTTCGCCCGCCATACACCATACACTACGTCCTGGATGGAAAGCGTAAAGTCCGCCATGGCGTAGCCAGCATCTCGGAACGGCATATAAGCAGGCTCTGCCTGAGCAATTGGTGCTAGTGCCAGGTGAGGTGGCCACGACTGGATCAGTACCATATAGCAGCACAACACACAAGCAGCATTGGCACGAGCACGAGCATCAGTTTTAGAGTACAGCGTGACAGGCTTACCCTCGTTCTCGCCTAGGATCTCGTGGAGGAGCACGGCAAACCGATATAGATGACCAATGTGCAGAGGTCCAAAGTCATGATGGAAACAATTATAAGGAAGTGCATCATCGATGGTGAAGTGAACCATGGATGGAGTATCATGAGGGACATAGTCATAGGCAGCCAAGTAGATCTTGTCCTTGAGGAATTCAATTGTAGGGATGTTTTTCCGTCTAGACATTGTTCCTCATTCGACGACAAGTCAAAATTTTTGGTGTCGTGTGGTTGTGTGGTTGGTATTAATAGGAGTATTTGTTTGTTTCTTCGCCAGTGTTTGTTTACTGCTTTACACAGCGAGATGCGGCCCTACTGCAATGTAATGCGTCGCGAGTAGCGATCATTGCCGGTTCGGGGGTGTAGTGGTTTGTTCTGGTTTAATAGTGTCGGGCGCAGACCTAGGAATAAATAGTGATTTTTGGCATAAAGCTTCAGCTGCGCTAATGGAAATAGAAATATTGCACTTTTTGGCTCCATTTGACAGTTTTGTTGGTGCTATTGGATTGTTGTTATTCGACATTGCGCTGTAGATATGCCCAATCTGTCTATGTTTGGGGCTCACAATGCACTGTTGTGATGCATCTGAGTTTGTGCGAGTATCTCTCAGACGGCTTAACGGAGCCTCGATGTGAGTACTGACGGCTCTACAGAATTTCTCGAGTGTTGTCTCCCCAATTAGCACAGCACGTACACTGAGCTGGCTTGCTCAATTGTCTGTCTCGGTGGCAGTATATATATATATATATATATATATATATATACAGTGATTCTATCCATATGTCGTATTGATCACACGCAGCAGTTACTAGTCGTCTCACACCGCCCGTCTCTTTGTTTTGGCCGTTAATCTTGGACAATATAATAAGATTTTGTTATAGTTGCCAGTAAATTAATCAGAGTTCATTTCAATCATTGGATTCAGCGCTGTTTCGTCGGTATTATTTTCCCATTTTCAATTCCCTCTTTTTCAGCATTGTTTTGAAAGTTCATCATTTCGGTTTAAGGTAGCCAGCCATATTAGAACTGTCCTTCGTTGCTGCGTTCAATGGAGTACCCGATGGATAACTGATATCACAGTTTTACTCTAATGGTGTACTCGGGTAGAGCAGCTAGTGATTTATGCGTATTCCTGGAGTCCTCCGTCTAGCTGATCTGTTACAGCCCATGCATGGCTGACGCAGCCGCTCCATCTCAACGGTTGCCGAAACCGGAAAAACTCTGGGCTAACGCAAGGCACGCGTTCAAAATGACATGTCGACGTCACCCGTCGCCAGCTGTTTGCCGCATGAATAGGCCCCAAACGTCTGTTGAGCCGTCGTCAACATTGTTTAAGTTTTCAATACTACGGTCAGAAGTCGTATGTTGCTAGTTTCTAAATTTGTGTGCCGTATTAATCCCTTGACATCGACTGCCGTCATGCTGTCGGCAGCTACTATCATATGCATCAGTAAGAACTACCTAACGCTGCCAGAAACTCCTGTGAACCACTTCCAACTGCTAGGTATACAACAATCAATGCGATCGACGATTGACAAACTTGCCAATGAGATATTGTGCTCATGCCAGGCGGACCAGTTGCTCTTCCGATCACATCTGAAACACGCTGCCTCGGTCGGACTCGCAAAGTTACCCCACCATAATAGCTTCACGTGCATACGCGGCGATATACCCCTGCCCTGACAGCTTAAACGGTAGAGTGAGATAGAGTTACCGAGGTTGAAATACGAAGCCCAACAAAGCTTATAAAAAGGGCAGCAAACCGAATTAATGAAAGAATTTGCAACATAGACGAGTAACCAGCTACTCGATAGATCTAGTAGCGTCTTTCCTGGTGGCTACAGACTACCTTTTTTTTCGCCAGTAGCTTGGTTTGTCGCTGGTACCAGTCGTGAGATCCATCTCATCATTATTGGGGTCGTGAATACTCTTATCAACCATGCTGGAAGTAGCAGCGGCAGCAGCATTGGGTACTGCATATCTAGATGCCCGGTGGAATGTGTCCAAGGACTTGTCTGTGATGGGACGGGCTCTTGGCGTACTCATCAAGTGCTTTTTTGCCGAGTGGACTGGCAAAACCAACTTCATAAATGTGGTGGAGCACCACGCTCTGAAAATCCCCAACAATATCGCCCTGATATACCCGCGCCCCGTTCCGGGCAAGTCGGGCGATGCAGCATTCAAAGTCGAGCGCTATACGTACCGAGAGTTCTATGATGTGGTTCTGAGATACGCACATGTGCTGCGATTCAAGTACAATGTAATGCCAGAGAACTCTGTAGCACTTGACTGTGTCAACAAGGCCGAATTCCTGTTCGTATGGTTTGCTCTGTGGTCTATAGGAGCCAAGCCTGCGTTTATCAACTACAACCTGAAGGATCACAGTCTGGTTCATTGCGTTACGGCAGCAAAGGCGACCCTCATGCTTGCCGACGACGAAATTCGAGCCAACGTTAGCAGCGTAGAACACCAGATTAGATCCAATGGTATCGAAGTTGTGTATATGGACGATACATTTTACGCAGATGTGGCAAAAGCTCCTAGATATAGAGCGCCTGATTCTGATCGCAATCCCAAGGACGAGATGTGGAACACTGCCATGCTCATCTACACGTCAGGCACAACTGGTTTACCGAAGGCTGCTGTCATGTCGTGGCACAAGGCTTATGTGGGGTCTGCTCAGTATGCAGCAGTTCACCAAATGACGAAGGATGACATTGTGTACTCTGCCATGCCGTTGTACCACTCGACAGCTTCAGTGCTTGGGGTTCTCAACGCCCTGTACGTCGGTGCGGGATTCGCAGTGGGCCATAAGTTTTCGACCAGCACGTTCTGGACCCAGGTCAAGCTGAGCAACGCTACATGTATCCAGTACGTTGGCGAGACTTGTAGATACTTGTTTAATGCCCCACCGCACAAGGACGAGCGAGCACACCGTCTGCGCCTAGCCATGGGCAACGGTCTGCGCCCTGATGTGTGGGCCAAGTTCAAAGAGAGGTTCAATATTCCGGTGATCGGTGAATTCTACGGAGCCACTGAATTCCCAACGGCCACTACCAATTACCAGCGCGGTGAATTTGGCATCGGAGCTGTTGCCAGCTACGGCAAGCTCCTGCAGTTGTTTGTCCAGGTCAACCGGTGTTGCATTGTAGCGGTCGATCCAGACAACACTTCAGAGGTGTGGAGAGATCCTAGGACTGGACTATGCCGCAAGGTCAAGCCTGGCGAGCCTGGCGAGTTTGTGTTCAAGGTCGACGCTGCAAACGTACATAAGTCGTTCCAGGGCTACACAAATGACAAGTCTGCCGGCGAAAAGAAAGTGCTGCGCAATGTGTTCAAGAAGGGCGACGCATACATAAGATCTGGAGACCTTCTCAAGAATGACGAGGATGGTCTCGTGTATTTTGTAGACCGGCTTGGTGATACTTTCCGATGGAAGAGCGAGAACGTGTCCACCAACGAAGTGGAAGAAGTGCTGACCAGCGTGAAGGGCGTCAGTCAAGCCGTTGTGGTGGGCGTCAAAGTGCCCAACCATGAGGGACGGGCTGGATTCGCCGTCATCATGCCCTCTGACAAGGAGAAGCTGCCCGAGCTGTCGTCGTTGGCCGAGGAGGCGCTTCAGAAGCTGCCGCGCTATGCAGTGCCGCTGTTTATCAAATTTGTCCAGTCGATCGAGACTACGGGGAACAACAAGATCCAGAAGGCTATGTACCGTAACCAGAAGATTCCTGGAGCAGACGGGGAGGTCATATACTGGCTCAAGGACAACAAGTACGTGCCTCTGACTGCCCAAGACTGGACGGCAGTCCAGAATGGCGCTTCAAAGTTGTAATATTTATTGCACACAAGAATAGATCTGCATCATAACAACTGTTGAGTCGTGTGTCGTGTACAGTAGCAGTATTCAATATCGCAGAGATGTGTATTGATTGTATCAAAACGAGGCAACTGTGGTCGTACTGGGACTGTAAGCAACAACGCTACGTGATAGATTGAGTTCCCCAATATATGGATGCCGTCATATGTAATTGCCAGTGGTCAAAAGACTAACGACCAAGCCAGCGGCATGGTCAACAGACACGCCCTCGCTCTGTCGTTTCCTATCTTGCGACTCCGTCGCGCAGTTGATTTCTTAGTAGCACCTGTGTGTACCAAGCAAGACCGAACGTAATCCAAGCACTTATTTCTAGTACACCACTCACCGCTACAGCAGCAATTGAAAGAGACTACCTAGTTGGAATAGATGGTTGTTTTCTTGCTCAGTTTATTTGTTAGAGGAGAGTAAGTGTGATGAATGGAAATTCGATGATTCTTCAATCCAACTCCTGTGGTCCTAACATCTCCAGCAAATCAGCTAAACGTAATAATAAGATATTTTATTTACTGGTACGCTGTGCACCGTTATGGGACTGAAACACACGCATGCTCAATTAGATTTTGTGCTCGCTCACATGGGCGAAAACATTTTTATATTTACAGCAGCTTTTTCACCTCCGCAGCAATGGCGTCACCGACCTCAGTAGTCGAGCTCGTGCCCTTGAGGTCGCCGGTGCGCACGCCAGAGTCCAGGACAACCTTGACAGCGGCCTCCACGGCATCCGCCTCCTCCTTGAGGTTCAGCGACAGGCGCAGCATCATTGCTGCCGACAAAATGGTCGCAATTGGATTGACTTTGTTGCCGTCCAAGTCAGGGGCACTTCCGTGGCACGGCTCGTACAGACCAAACGCATTGTTCTTGTCAGGGAGTGACGAAAGCGAGGCCGACGGAAGCAGGCCAAGCGACCCGGGAATCACTGACGCCTCGTCAGAGATGATGTCGCCAAACATGTTGTTTGTGACGATGACGCCGTTCAGCGCGGTGGGATTCTTGATGAGGATCATAGCGGCCGAGTCTATGAGTTGGTGCTGGACAGTCAGCTGCGGAAACTCAGTGGTGATGGTGTCGGTGACGACCTTGCGCCAGAGCCGTGACGACGCCAGCACATTGGCCTTGTCGAGACTCCACACTGGCAGAGGCGGGTCCGACTGGAGCGCCAGAAACGCCGCCATTCGAGTGATGCGCTGAACCTCGGCCACGCTGTACTCCTCGGTGTCGGAGGCCACGCCAGACCCGTCGTCCTCCTTACGAGCGCCAAAGTAGATGCCCCCGACCAGCTCCCGCACCACCACGAAGTCGGTGCCGCGCACGACCTCTGCCTTGAGCGGCGACAGGTCGACGAGCGACTCGCTCGCGAACTTGCACGGACGCAGATTGGCGTACAGGTTGAGCTCCTTCCTGATCTTGAGCAGTCCCTGCTCAGGACGCACTGCACCAGTGCCCCACTTGGGGCCCCCAACAGCACCCAGAAGCACTGCGTCGGCTTTTTTAGCGGCCTCCAGCGTCTCGTCGGGCAGTGGAGAGCCTGTGGCATCGATGGCAGCACCGCCAATGAGATGGTGCTGGAACTCGAAATGGACGTCGGGACGGACCTCGCTAATCGCGTTGAGCACCTTGACTGCCTCCGCAGTGCACTCGGGACCGACGTGGTCGCCCCCCAGAATCACAATGGTCTTTGAGACCTTCAGCTTTTTCGGCTCTGACATTTTCCTATATTGGTTGTCCTCGCAGAATCACTTTGCACTTCTCGACACCTCGAATATATATATACGTCCGAGGGTTCGGCCGATATCGGCCCTGCCCCACACTCACCACTATAAGGGTAATAATTACTTAGTACGGGCAGTCTATGAGGTGAACTAAGTGCAATACGTAAAATATTAGTCACTTCTATTCGAGACTCTTTTTTTTACAACTCTTTTTGAAAATTGTGGAACATATCAGTATTGAATATGTTGATTATACTATCGACAACCGTATAAAAGTTAATAAAAGTTAATAGATATATGTCAGCCCGATAGAAAATTAAACGTACGCAGCCTGGCAAGAGGTATGCTGAAAGTATGATGTGGTCTAGTTAGACCAGATGTTGCGACTTCGGGGTGCTGAGTTCGCCCAACATTACGGATCCTCGCCTCAACTGCGCAGCAGTTGCCACAGCGCGACGGAGTCGCGAACTAAAACAATTCTACGTCTGTCCCCCTGAATACAGGTCCATCCATCTGCATCCCCACTGTGCACTGCTGCAACGTTGATAGTGGAAGTGAGCAGTGCTAAAATGAGGGAATCTGGAATTATAAGGTGAACGGCACGGTTGAGGACATTGGTGGGCCGTGATGTAAAACAAAATCAATTCATTCGTGACATATCGCAATAACAGGCCTCTCGACCCCAATGACTACATAAATACTAAGCCTTTCCTGTCAGTCCTTTCCAAGAGAAGTGATGGACAGGTCGCGCATTTCGAGCAGCACCTGCTCGACCCTGCTGTCGAGCTGCCCATTGGCGTACTCCTCTCTGGTGCTGGCGTCTAGATACTGCTGCACCTGGGCGAGACGTGTGTACGACTCTGTGCAGAACCGCAGCTGGATCTTGACGAGGGCCTCAAAGGATGGATCCAGGTAGGGCACCCGCAGGTCGATGAGCTGGGGCAGCTCGTTAGTGAGCTGGACATTGAGCTGCTCGTAGATGTCCTTCGCCATCTGGAGCTCCCGTTCTGCTCGAGGCAGCTTGGCCACGTCGTCCGACGGCTTGTCGGTGAGCTTCCTGACCTTGGCCCGCAGCGCATCGTAGTCGAGCAGCTTGTGGCTGCGCTTCTTGATGGCCTCATTGATGTCGTTGAAGTAGCTGCAGAACCGCGTGATAGGCTCCAGCACCGTCTCTCTGAAGGGCCCATCCAGCGCCTTGACGGTCTCTGAATCCAGCTCCTGCACGGCCGTCAGATAATAGCGCGACACCCCATCGCGGGTGCCTGCGTCGCCGTAGAATGCGTCGATGGTTTCGGCAATGCGGGTCTGCGACGCCGTCATGGCTCGCAGAGAGTCCAGATAGCCCTTGGCCTCCTTCTGGAGCCGGAGCGACGCTGTCTCCATGGTCCGGTAGCGCCTCTCCTCGATGTCGAACTCCTTGTCGATAGTCTTCTCGACTTGTCCGGCTTTCATCATCACCTACGTTAGCTCGGCCAAATCCCTCCCAGCTCCACTGTTCAAGCCAACCGGCTAGAAGAACCACAATACCACACAATCAGGTCCAAACTGCTCCACCCAGCCAGTCCGAAGAGCCTGCTCCCGGCCCAGCTTGAAGCACAAACCCGATCGTGTAATCAGGAGCTTTCCAGCTTGACTGGTCAGCTTCCAGCCATTCCGATCGGACTGCTGGTACTACTAGTGGAGCTGGTAATCCGTTTAGACCTACCGTAGTCCCGGCACGGGAGACTGCCTTCTTGAATCCTGTCCAGCTCATATTAGAATCCCTGGCGTCCTACCGATGCAAATATTTGAAATGAAAAAAGCGACTTGGCTTGCCTGGACTCGTAACTGTAGACGATGGCGGGTAGTGCGGTTAGAACGAGCCGAGCCGTTTTGTGGTGCTGAGCCTCATCTAGGGGTCCGAGCCTCCTGACCAAGCAGTATGGGGACGTCACTTATATTGTGACAAATATCACTATGTGGGTTGGAAGCTTTTTCAGATAGTTAGTTAAATGGTCAATGCCATTCTGTTGTTGTGGTCATTGTTGTTGCTCATTTTTGTTGCTCATTTGAGCTGTAGTGGTCGTCTTTATATAATTCTTTTTGTTATACTTCAGTGGAGTGGGGGAAGCTGGGGGCAGACTGGGTGGAGAGAGGAGAACAGGTTATATAGTATGATGGTACTACTTGTAGAGCATGGTGCTATATGTTCGTAAATCTGACCTTTTGTGCTTTGTCGTGAAGAGTACTCTATATAGAAGCAGTGCGGTAGTATTTATTATCTTCATCCTAGCATCAGCATGCAATGTTACTTGCAACTGCCATGGAATTTAGATCTCAACAGTATGAATGCAGCCAGCGCTGCAGTGCACACCGCCAACTACAGGATGACCACCGCAGTATCCAAAACAAAGAGCTATTAAATATAGATAAAATATGAAAAAATTTCCTGCTCGCGAAATAACTATGTAACACTCAGCTTTTCCGGTAGATACTGCTGATATTAGACCATGGCTTATTTTGAATTGTGCGATCTGACCTGCTGTTGTCTGTCCGAATCTTATAATGGGTTTTTCAAGCACCAGGCTGGAAATAAGGTTTTGCAATGACGATGACAATAGTTATTTCTTTCTTGAAAACCCATATTTATGTTTTTTTTTTGGTGGATGACGACGACTCTCAAGGAATGCTGTTCTAAGAGCGATTATCACACTTTTAAGGAGACATCGCCTTAGACGCAAAGGAGAATGAGTGACATCCTGTCATGTGTTGGCAATTCATATCTTATCTCTTGCGACTCCGTCGCACTGTGGCAACTGCTGCGCAGTTGTTTCCTGATAACCTCTATTAAATACCGCTGGATGTTTTCTTATTCGACTTCTGCTCTGTATAGTTAGATTTAGACTGTACTCACAACTACAATGTATCAAGATGTGGTAAAACGCAATGCAAACACAGTTTATTTAACATATCTGAACATGGTGATCAAAGCATTATCCCTGAATAACCTTTTCACCATTTTTCTATGCAAAAAAAAATGCGATAAAACTGCTGAACTATCGACATTTTCGCGCCACTCACACCATTACAGCTACCACTTGTCTCAGAGTCAGTTTGCAACTATTACAAGAGTTTGTTTCAGCACATTTTTGTAGCAGTCTAAATATTTTTACACCATTAATATCATATACCAAGCTCTCCTGCTTCACAAACGTGTATCTCCCGACCCCACTCGCTATTGAGAATCTGCTTGCTAGTGATCCGTCTAGAAGGAACAGGGTCGAGGATGGAATAAATAACATTGCGGCAGCGTGCACGCTTGAGGCTCTGGATGGGCTCGTAGCCATGCTCGTCTCGGCGACCCTGCAAATACTTGTCGTAGAACTCGTCTTCGGACGCCTTGGCCATGCGCCATAAGTGGCGTCCTGTTCGCATCGCCATGTAGATGACGCCGATGGCCCAGATATCGACGGCACGAGGATCAAACTCGTCGTCGACAAACTCCTCTGGCGCGATATAGGGCGCGGACCCGCACAGCCCATTCGACAGGTGGATGTCGCTCTCCCAGGCCATGCGGAAGCACTCACCGTTGCCAAAGTCGGTGATTTTGATGGCCCCATTGGCAGTGAGCAGGATATTTTCCGGCTTGAGGTCGCGGTGCGCCACCCCCATCTCGTGCATGTAGTTGACGCCCCGCAGGATCTGTTTGAAAAAGCAGTCCGCCTCCAGCACCTCGAGCTTGCCGACCACCAGAATCAGCGAGTATAAGTCGCCGCCCGAGCAGTACTCCATAACCTCACAGTAGTCACCCTTGGCGTCCTGGAGCAGGTCGAGCGTCTGGATGATGTTGGGATGGTGTAGCGACGATGAGATGCAGAACTCGGACGTCAACCGCTTGCTGTAGCGCTGGTCCGACTCCTGCGGTCGCTTCTTGAACTCCTTGACCGCGAACAGCTGCTCGCGGCGGTTTGCGGGGTCCAGCTTGTGTGCGATCCGCACAATGCCAAACGAGCCTCTGCCGATGATTTCCTGGCACTTGCCGTACTTTTCCACAAACGACATGGGCGCCGTACTCATTGTCGGCGTCGCTGCGCCGTCTCTGTTGTTGCTGTGCTTGGCGAGCTCCGTTTCACCCATGCTCATTTTGAGCTCGTTGACAAACCCGGCAATCAGGCTTGGAGGCTGGCCTCCTGGCTGCACCACCGCCTCGTCGCGCGCCTTTTTGCCGACAAGAAACTCCTTAATGATTTTGGTGAGCTTCTCTTGGCGCTTGGCGGTCTTGAGGTGGTGGTAATGCGTGTGACCGTCTTCCGACACGAGGAATCGCGGCAGCACGTTGTTGGTGCTGGGAGGCTGTTTTTTGAGCGATGGTCGCCGTGGCAGCTCATCGTTGGTCGAACTCACCGACCTCGCGGAACTGGCATCAGAGTCTGGCGACCGTTCAGCCACGAACTTGTCCGTACTTTGCAAGACCGGTACCGATGACCCAACTCCCCGCCGCTGGTCGGACGAGAACAGGCTTTTCAGCTTAGACATGGTCGGGAACCAGTTGTAGAAAATTCGTACCGTTCGGTATTAATAAACAAGAATCCTTCCAGTCACAAATTAAACGCAAACTTCAAGTTGCCACAACAGAGCGCAACACAAATAACTGGCCTCTAGACGCCAAATGCGAAAACCGAAAGCCACAAAATCACCCTCACAAATAACACTCAGAGCTCTAAACACACCGAAGCGACAAAAACTGCTCCAAAAAAAAAAACACGCCACAGCAATCGCAACCGAACTGTCGCCTACCAAAAGAGCCACAAAAGTCTACAAAAACAACACAGTTGGTAGTGGTGGCCTGAACCTTCACCCAAAGCTCGTTAGCAACTAAAAAATCCCCCGCCAACTAAGCAGACAGTCGCACTAGGACAAGACCCGGCTTCTGTTGGGTTCCCTAAGGTCGTGTGGTCGCTGGTTATCACTTATAGCTCGTCGCTGGCAGTAGGTGGCTTGCACGACTGGGACGCTGCGTCTATTTTCCGGCTAACCGCAACGCCAGACTCAACTAACTGAAGCTGTTCAAGCTGTTCACGCAAAAAGCCTGCAGGCCGCGCTGCACCAGATCGCCCGCACCTGCTTGCACCGGTAAAAACAAAAAGTGAACGCCGTCACCACCAGCAGTTAAGGAGACAACGTTGCTGCTGGGCCATCCAAGCCTTTTAAACATGTCGAAATCGGTGCCCGGCGTGGGTTGGGGGGCGCCTGGGGAAGTGCAGCTGACGCGGCTAATATGATGTCACCGGATTGTCTGGGGAAACAGGAGGAAGCGGCGGCGCTGGCAAAGCAACGGGTGGCCGGTCCACGGACCGCACTGCGCCGCTCGTCACGGGACAGCCGTCACCAATGCACTTTTAGTATGGCCGAATGTTCGAGCACTTCTAGTAGCAGCATAGTGTGTGCGTGGGTTGCCCTAACGGTGTCTGTAATTGTGGTGGAGCGCCTGCAGTGTAATGCTAAACTAAGGCGAGGTTTGTGTGTGGTGCCGTGGTGAAACGTATGCACCTGGCCATTATCGACCTGCTTGGTGCAGGACTAATTATGAGGGATTAATGCACCTGCAGTGGGGCGACGGTATAACGGCCAAAAGAGTGCTTGCTTCCCGACCGATTTGGAGCGCTTGGCGGCTGCTGCATCTGAATGCAAAACATTGGCTGGAGCCGGTACGACAGCCGGTCAATCCATGAGGATCTGTGCTGGCCAATTGGCCTGTGAGAATTGAGCGCCCGCCGTCTGATCAGAGAATGCAGATCGTGGCCTCCAAATGGCAGCTGCCACTGTCGGCCCTGGGACGAGTGTGGTAGGACGACCGACGCGAGGCGCTCAGAACGGTACCAAGTAGGACAAGCTTAGCACAAGGTACAACAATTATGGAACAATGGTGGAAACGCTGGTACAACAATGGACGAACAATGTTAGGACCATAGTGTACAACAGCTGCACAACAACTGCACAACAACTGCACAACAACTGCACAACAACGTCGATGTATACGACGAAAATTACTGTTGTGCAGCGGAAAATGCAACAAACTGGGCACCGAGAGTCGGCAACAGACTCAGTAGCTGTGCAAACTGCTTGCTGTACTGCAAGAGTTCACAATAGCCGGCACCGTTAGGCTTGGCGGGAAATTGGCACCAAATCAGCTGCCGGAGCATAGCCAACACTAGCGCGGCTGTGGTACAGAACAGTAGCTATAGCAGTAATGGATTGGCCAGTCACTAATGATGGACGGACCCGTAGTAGCGTGATTGACTGACCGGCAGCGGCTCTCAATGGATAAAGCACCATGCTTCTGTTTGGCATATTCTAGTCGTGCGTCCACCGAGGCATGTGGAATGCCGATAGCAATGGCGCAGCCCGCTTGCAGTGAGTTGCTAGTAAGTCAATGGCATAGCAAAGCATGGTTTTGTTATGACGTCGTCATGACGCTGTTGTTCTTTGTTCGTGGCTTGTGCTACTTGATGACATACTGTGTATGGCTATTTGATATAGGCGTGCAGTGGCGCAGCCTTGTAAGAGCGGGACCGTAAGAGAGTAACGGTATTTTGCGACTCCGTCGCGCTGTGGCAACTGCTGCGCAGTTGAGGCGAGGACGTTGTGGAGTCATGTTGTAGCACAGCGGAAGCATGTTAGACTGGATAACGTGTGCTATCAGTATGCAGCCGTTAAGACATAGCCGCTATATACTCGGCACAAAGACTGCTACCATTATTTCGCTGTGCTACAACATGACTCCACAATGTCCTCGCCTCAACTGCGCAGCAGTTGCCACAGCGCGACGGAGTCGCAAAAACCCACTGTAATGAGCATATATTCGCCTGCGGCCCATCGCCCCTACCTGTACCTGCATGAAACCTTATATATGTGGCATGCACGTTCAAGCTATGTATGTACATCGCAGATCGAAGCTTAAGCCGTTTAAACTTACTTACACAAAGCCAACGACCAGCGGCATCTTTCCCAGTTCAGTGGCTGCTAGTGGTCTCAAACAGGAAGCGCACAGCCACGACGTTTTGCTGGGAGGGCCAGTTGTAACTTATATGTACTGTGAGCAATGGCCACCGTAGGCATTTCAGTACACAAGTTTTACATCTCGTACATTAGCAGCCTGATTTTGACGATCACTGACTTGACGGAACGGATCTAAGACCTTGCGCCGTCCTGCACAAGCTGCTAATCTGTACCTGTCGAGTGGTTTTATGTTAAGATTTCACCATTCATAACACCCACCAGGTTATCGCCGCTGTCCGTATTCGTCCCGTACGCAGTCCGCTAGCTGTTCGCCACCTGCCTCCACCCAATCAGCAAACCAGCACCAACTGTCGCAGTTCCGGCAACCGACAGCGTTCTACGCTTCTACAACAGGCCACCTCTGTTTATTATTATTATTTTATCTCTCTCGCTGTCAGCTCGTCGCTTCACAGCCGTTCGCGTTATCTCTTAACCCCGCCTCCGTCTGTTTGCGGCTACACACCATGAGCAAGGACGGCCCAAGGGCCCATAGGCTGATGCGGTCGCTCAGGGGCGACAGGGACGGGGGCTCTGGTGCCGGTACCCCCAAAAACGAGCCAGACAGTACAGCGCTGCTGGATATCACGAAGGTCTCGGAGCGCCTGGCGGCCATGACGTCCACCGAGGATATAGTGGGGCCTGCGAACGTGAAGCTCATCAAAAACAACAACTACGTCAACGGAGACGATGCGCGGGCCAAAGAGCTGCTAGCGTTTTTCCGAGATGCTGTAGAGGGCGTGCTGACGCCCATTTGCCATCCAGTGACACCAGCAATGCCCAGTGGGTCGCTGATGGCCTACAACCGCCTCGCGAGCGCCGACAACTTATGCGGAGTGACGTGCTATTTGGACTCGCTGCTGTTTGCGATGTTTGCACGGCTTGAGAACTTCGAGCCCATTCTGTACAAGGACTTTGAGAACGACGACAGCCGTGAGAACCTGGCGATTTTTTTGCGCCTCTATGTCAATCTGATGCGCAGCGGCCGGCTCATAACCACCGACATCACCAAAGGCCTGCTCGACGCTATCTACGCGGCAGGATGGGCGCCGTCGTCCAAAAGATACGAGCAGCAGGACTGCGCGGAGCTGTTCAATTTCATCGCTGATAAGCTCAGCATGCCGCTGCTGACGCTGAGGGTGGACATCGCCCACGCGGGCAAGGAGGTGGCTGAGGACGACCACAAGCTCATCAACGAGCGACTGCTGCTGGTACCCATTCCTGGCACTCCCAGCGACCCTCCTGTGCTGCTGGAGGAGTGCCTGGAGCGGTACTTTTCCAATTCTGTCCAAGTGTCGCGCCAGATAGAGCGGCATCTGGAGGACGAGCACGACCTGCCACGACGGCCCCGCGCTGCTCGCAAGTTCTCGCTCGAGACGGTCGAGCTGCCGCAGCGATTTCTGGACAATAGAGAGGCATATGGCCAGGCTGTTGCCGCGACCGCAGCTGCCGTTATCAACGAGACAGGCTCCCAAACCGACCTAGATCCCGACGCAATCTTACGAAGCAGGTCCTCCATCACCAGCCTGCTGCCAGGGCGCACCTCGTCGAGCCCAAACGCATCTCCACGCTCTGCTAATGATGTAGTGGAGGGGCAGCAGCAGCAGCAGCAGCAGCAGCAGCAGCAGCAAAGTGATCCAGTGATCGCGACGCTGCGAAACAGAGCTTCGACGTCAACATCGCTGCCGTCGTACGATTCGTTATATAAAGATAAAGAGCCTCCCAAGCTGGCGCCGCCAAAGCAGCGACTAAGAAACTCAAACAACGAAATAACCCTTCCTGCATGGATGTTTTTGCAGCTATTGCCGTTCTATAGTGACGTGCGCACCCAGAGCCAGGCCAATGCTAATGTTGGAGGCATTACCAAGCATTTTGCAAACGCCCGCCCTGTGCTGGGCATCTGTCTCAAGCGGTACTTTTGGGACGAGGAAGGCAGGTCCCAGCGGAACGATCGCATGGTGCTGGTGCCCAAGACAATCCACCTGCCTTCGTTCGTGGCAGATGACCATGACGACGGGTCTCTTTTTGGGAACTTCAAGCTGGTTCTCGAGAGCGCAGTGTTCCACAGAGGTACCTCTGTACACTCGGGTCATTTTGTTGCAGTGGTTTCTGAAGACGATTCGATTGACTATCATGACGACTATGCATATTCCGACCCAGATAGCAACGGCCAGGCCCACCCTCATATGTCGTCAAAGAAGAGTGCTTTCAGCAAACGGCATCCCCACCTCAGCCAGATCCAGACTGTACTCACTGGACAGTATTCGTACTCCGCCAGTACCCCGTCTTTGGTAGTGCCACCTAGCTCTTCTGCTACCACGCGCCCCCTCAGCCAGTCGCAGAGTGCTCGGACTTCCTTTGACGGTGATGTGCCGCAAACCCAGAAGCGAAAGCGCTGGATCATGTTGGACGACCTGAAGCCTGCGGGCCAAAAAGTGTTTGAGGTCGATTTCGACAAGGCATTTAGCCACGAGGTGCCGTACATGCTATTTTACCGAATGGTACCCGCTGATGACGAAGATGACGATGATGACGATGGTGATGATGACGACGATGTCACTTTATCGCCTAGTAGTCAGCCGACCGTGACGCCTACGCCTTCGATTCCTTCTCTGGACCTGTCAGGCTCGTACGACAGCACGCTCCACGCTGTGACATCCGATGTGACTCCGCAATCAACGGTGGCTGACATTCAGTTTAACCATGTTCTGTCGGGTCCGTCTGCTGCTGCTGCTGCTGCTGCTTCTGCTACTACTACTCTGGCAGTTCCGCAGACGAACCAAGCAGGTCAGGCTGCAGCGACGAGAGATAGGCATACGCTTTTCCGGTTGTCGAGAGGGAAATCGCGAGAAACGTCTCCGACCAGGTCTAGGTCGGCTCCGCCCAACAAAGAAAGAGTTCATCGCGGTGGTGGTTCGGCGCGCGGGACGGGTGTTTCGAGCCGGCGTCTACGCAAAGGGGATGCCAACTACAACGTGGACGAAAAATGCATCATTAGCTAAGTTGTGCTGCATCACTACGAATCTCTGCACACCAGTCAGCTCATGTCGTTAAAGCGTATTCAATGCGTCGCTGATATTCACGTCGGCCCCCCTATTTTACATGTTCTTTGTTGTTGTATCTTGCAACTTTGAGTCAATCACAGGTGATTGTGCATCTAAATGGAATAGAAGACTCAACATCTGCCGCTAGTAGAGTCTAGCTCTAGTAGTACTTTTCTTCTGCGTTATACTCATATTTTTTTTTATTGTTTTGTATAGTTTGGTTCTCCTCCATCTGAGCAGTCCGGTTGCCGTTCATAATTGCTTTTTTCCTCCCCTGCTTTCCTGTCTCAGTTCAGGACTAGCGCAACAGCAACCTGCAGGTCGCTGGCATTCCTGGTTAGACCCGCTGCAAGGGAAGGGGCTAGCGGTGCAGGCCAGCACAGAAGTCACCTTTAAATCGTTGCGGGGCGCTTGCCCCCACTGCACTATGCAGCAGGATAAAGTTCATGCCAAATGCGACCATCGAAGTCCGGTAATCCTCCTATCGGCAGGTGATCACCATTGCGACGTTAGCTATAAATACTGCCCCAGCCGCTGTTATGTTTCTGTCTTTATCAAGTTGACATCGATTTTGTGTTTTGGCTCGTGTTGACAATAAATATCGATTTTGTCGACCACTTGACTATCTCGCGGATATGGTGATGGCGGACCCCGACGACAGGGGACCTGATCTGTCAGTGTCCAACATAAGGCGTTACTTCGGCACTCGGCTGTCGACATTGGCGCCACCCAACTTTCAGGAGCAGAAGCATCTGTTCAACCCATTTCCGGCGCTCGCGAAGATCAAGGCAAAACAGTGGAACTTCATTGCTGTGGCATTTTGGGGGTGGACATGGGATGCGTTTGACTTCTTCTCGGTGTCACTGACTGCCACAGCCATTGCTGACACCTTCAACCTCAAGGTTTCGTCGGTGACGTGGGGAATCACGCTGGTCCTGATGTTTCGGTCGGTGGGTGCTGCCATCTTCGGGCTCGCCAGCGACAAGTGGGGCCGTCGGTGGCCGTTCGTGATCAACCTGTTGCTTTTTATCGTGCTCGAGTTGAGTACGGGTTTTTGTAATACGCTCCGGCAGTTTCTCGCAGTCCGTGCACTGTATGGAGTAGCCATGGGAGGTCTATACGGGATGTGCGCAGCCATGGCCCTCGAGGACAGCCCGCCAGAGACTCGTGGGTTCCTCAGTGGGCTCTTGCAACAAGGTTATGCTTTTGGATATCTGCTGGTAGCGGCCTTTAACCGAGCATTTGTTAATACTCCGCACGGTTGGAGGGCCCTGTTTTGGTTCGGCTCGGGACCTCCAGTGCTTATCATTCTGTACCGTTTGATGTTGCCTGAGACTGAGGCCTACTTGACTCAGAAATCACTGGAGAAGGAGAATCTGGCAGGATCATTTTTGAAGCAAGGCAAAGTGGCACTGCGTCAGTACTGGCTCATGTTCATTTACATGATTGTGCTGATGGCTGGCATGAATTTTATGTCGCACGGGTCCCAGGATCTCTATCCGACGTTTCTGACCGCCCAGTTGCAGTTCAGCTCCGATGCTTCGACGGTATCCAACTGTGTAGCTAACTTCGGCGCGCTTTGCGGAGGTATCTTTTTCGGCCACATGTCGCAGTTTCTAGGTCGCCGGCTCACGCTCATGATATGCTGTGTCATTGGAGGTGCTCTCGTGTATCCATGGGTGTTTGTGCGCGAGAACGCTGGTATCAATGCCAGTGTATTCTTTCTCCAGTTCATGGTGCAGGGTGCATGGGGAGTGATTCCTATTCACCTTTCAGAGCTGTCGCCGCCTCGATTTCGGTCGTTCATCGTGGGCACCAGTTACCAGCTGGGAAACCTTGCGTCGTCTGCGTCAAGCACTATTGAGTCTACTCTTGGCGAGCGATTCCCGTTGCGAAACTCCCAGGGAGAGTTGGTGAAGGGAAAGTACAATTACGGCAAAGTGATGGCAATTTTTATGGGATGTGTGTTTGGATTCGTGCTTATAGTGTCATTTCTTGGGCCCGAAAACCGTGATGCCAATTTATTGACGCGATTATCTGACGAACAGCTTGCTCTCGCTCAGAATGCCTATTTTGAGGAGAAGGCCGCTCAGGCTCACAGCGAGCATGATCCTGAACTGGAGCCTGAGCCAGAGACTGTATAAGGCTTTTTTTGATTCATTTCTTTATGATTATGTATTTTAGCCATAGCCACATTTTAATGTTGAAACAGGAGGTTATTTATGGACAGTAGTTTCAAGCTTCTAGTATCTTTAATTTAAGGCTGAACCTTTCTCTAGAAATATGCCAGTCCTGGATCAGACTGTCTGTCCTACACAGCCAGTGCCGTCGTACTGTGGTAATTGCTACTCAGTTGAGCGTGGTTGTGCGCAGTTATTAATACTGTAATGCGAATGTGTCATCAGCGTCTCTTTTCATATATTCTGATATTATGACTTCATTTTTAATAATTATCGGAGTATCAGCAACCTCAGGATGAATCCTACACCTCAACTGCAGTTGCTACAGCGCGGTGGAGTCGCAAGAGCAAGGATTAGTGAGAATCTCACACCTCAACTTGTCAACACAAATGATATGTATATGCTATCTCGCTTCCGAGCTATGCTTTCTCCTGAACAAAATAATACAGAAGCCGTGCCATGTTCACGTTGAATTGCACTACTACTGCGAGCAGATCATGCCAGCCAGTAGCACTAATAACCGGCAATGTATGTTTACTAGTTTTCTGCTAGAAGTATAAAAGGAACGAATAAATTACATGTTGGTACAAAATCAAATGACTTTGTCATGCTCAGCAAACGATCTATCTCATTCTATCGCTACCTGTACTGATCGATCTAGTGGCATTTAGGGGGCAGCTAACAGGATAGGCGTACCAGTTACATCGGTCTCTGATCGAGTTCGCTAATAGTAAACTTGTCAATGTCGTATCAATCTCGTATAACTAACTCGCATAAATCGCTTTTGAATCACATGTCAATCTCATGCCAATCATTTTTGTGAAACTGGCTCGGTATCAAATACGTCTACAGTCTAATTCCTATAACGACTATCTTATATCTAGACTTGAGGACCCAGTACTGCTGAGACAAATATCTGCTATCGTACCAACCCTTAGATATTCAATATATGTATTAATTCCCAGCCTTTTATTTTTCTGTCTTGATGTCTCTCCCCCGCAACTTCTTTCGGAGAAGGTGCGGCAGTTTTTCAGGAACTTCCCATCCATAGCCGGCAGTACCCAGCATTTAATTCATCCATGAATTTATATGGTGGCAGCGAGTATCAACCACCGAAAAGCCAAAATGGTATGGATCCGGTCGACGGTTCCGGCGCACAGTTCTCTGCCGTTAACTCGTCGCCTTCGTCGGCAGATGGAATGGCCGACGACAACAAGTATACCAGCCATTTTAGAAGAGCGTACAAAGCGTGTGTCAACTGCCGTGTTCGCAAGGTGAAGTGTGATTTTGGCGACTTGAGCAATCCGTTCAAGCCTCCCTGTATGCGATGCCGCCGTGAAGGCAAGGAGTGTGTGTTTATGGAGTCTCGTCGAGGTGGCATCCAGAATGTGCTCGTAGGACGAGACAGAAAGGTCGCTGCCATGGCTCTCGGGGTCGACAAGAACCTTGTAGCTGCTTCGGGAGCGAGTACTGTTGTAGGTGGAAACAGCCGGATGGTTGGTGAAACGTCCTCGAACGACTCGATTTCACAGCGAGAACTTCACAATACGTCGGACGCACTCGAGATATTAGCGCAGGCCGCCCGATCATTCCCAAAGATCCCAAGTGGCTTGAACGTTTCCTCTGCCAGCCGTGGTTCTGGTGTCAAGGCTGGCCGGTTTCCTCCTACTGCTGATGGAACGAGTGCTGCAAGCTCCCCAGCACATGGAGGAAGTCGCGAGTTCCGTCCGGTTGTCAAGCTGGCAGATGCTGAAATGATAGCAAAGGAGAAGATCGTGTCGGAGGAGGAGGCTCGTGTGCTGGTCAACTACTTCTTCAGCGCACTGCATCCATTTTACCCTTTCATACCTGAACGATTACATTCTGCTGATAGTATTGCTGACATGCCGATTCTGCTAGCTGCCATCACTACTCTGGCATCACGATATTACGTTCCAGAGATCGAGCCCAACCAGAACTCCAAGACCGTACAAGACGAGTGCTACAGCGTCCATTATAAGCTATGGGACTACTGTCAGATGCTGATTTCCAAGACTGTATGGGCCGAAGCCAGCACCCGGTCTATTGGAACGGTGTTCTCATTTCTTCTGTTTTCAGAGTGGAATCCCCGCGCAATCCACCAACGATGGAATGACTACGCCAATGCGCCCTCAGATGGTGAGGTCCAGAATGGATCTAATGGTATTGGTGGAGTCGGTGGTGGCGCTGGTAGTGGTAGTGGCAGCAGCAGCAGCAGTGATGGGGTGGTCGGCCTCAGTGCTGCTCGTAGAAGCGACCGAATGTCGTGGATGCTTATCGGCACCGGAATTCGGCTCGCTCAAGATCTAGGATTCATGGAAACAGACCCCAAAGTATACATGGCCACTCATTTCTCAGAAATTGTGCTTGCTTTGCGAATGGGTCGTAGGTCGATGTTGCTGGAGTTCCTCAACGAGCCAGTTCCTCCACTAGACTTTTCTACAGTTGACCATGCCCGTTTGGAGCTGCTCCGTATCATGTCACTGGCTCATGAAACACTGTACTCGTCACGCAACACCACTAGAGAGCTGCTCAAGGACGCTAAATATCTCAACTTTCTGGGGCTGTTTGCCCCCCATCTGGACAGCTGGGAGCAGAAATATTCAGAGCTGTTGGGAGGAGACTCTTTAGATAAGGAGTCGCTTGTGTTCGACTTTCACTATATCCGGCTGTACATTTACTCCATTGCCCTGTCGTCGAGCTCGGACAGCTCGTCGGTGGTGGAGATTATCCCGTCTGCCAGGTACGTGGCCATGGCTGCGGATGCTGCCAAAGAAATGATAGCCAGTGCGAGTCGAGTTCATGACATGGGCATGCTGCGACGGGCACCTATTCGCTGGATTGTTCGCATTGTGCATGCCACTGTGTATCTGCTGAAGAGCCTGATGCTGAGCAATTCGTTTTCGTCGCGCGAATCGCAGAACCGCACCATATCCACCATCCAGCGCATATCTGTTATCTTGCTCGAAGCATCACCGGACGATATTCATTTGGCATCCCGCTATGGGACAATACTGGGAAATATGTGTACTCAGCTATCTGGTAGTCTGTCTACGACTCGTCCTGGTCCTAGAAAAAGGCGTCGTACGTCTGCTACTCATCCGCCAATTTCATTTCCAGACCCAAGGCAGCAGCAACTGGAGAGCCCTTCTACGGTCGGCCCTGAGCGGGCATCCGAATCGTCTCCGAGTGTCACAACTGAGTCTGTTGTTGACGAATTTAATCTTGGCACCGACATGTCGAACAGCTTGATGAACATGCTGGACATGGAATTCGACTTTCTTATGGAGGGGACAGAAGGCCTCGGCTTTGTGGAGCCATTCATAGAAGGAATTGAGCAGAAACAGTGGCAGCAGCAGCAGCAGCAGCAGCACGACGGTTCCAATGTACAATAGCCGAGAATTTTTTAACACGGCACTTTCGATGGGTCACGTAATGACATCGACAACTATATATTAAGGGACGCTACGATGCGATATATTGTGTACACTACATGGCGGGTCTCGCTGCGATTAATAATTTTGAACTATGATTAGCATCTCTGCTGGGATGCGCAAAAGTATACTTAGCATAATCTTATCACAAAAGTATAGTCGATTGTAATTTGTTACAGCAAGAAGACATTTAGCATATCAAAGAAATACATCGTATATTATGCCTCATATTTCAATCGAATTCAGAGCGGATGTCTTGCGACTCCATCGCCCTACGGCTACTGCTGCGCAGTTGAAGTGTCGATATAGTACCCAGGTTCTGCAAAGTCGATACTTAGACCACTGAAGAAAACTGTAAAATGCGCGAGACTGAATGATGAATAAGCTTACACTACATACACTACTGTAGTCATCGGCTTGTACAGCTCCAACTGCGCAGCGGTTGCTACAGCGCGACGGAGTCGCAAGAGATGGCATGTTGCAAAGGTATCCTTTCTTTCAGATTGATCCACCATAGCAGAGGCCTCTAACGGTTCAGTATGCTCATTGACTTCAACAACAACCTTTGTCATTCATACACCCGTACAAAACACACAATAAAAACGACTAGATATATACAACGGCTAATGCTGGAAGAACTGATGCAGACACTTTTTTCAGACATTCTCTTTCAGAGGCTAATGCTGCGACCACTCGATGGACTCGAGATCAATGCCCTCTTGCACCATCTCCCACAGCGGGCTCAGCTCGCGCAGCTTGTTGACCTTGCTGACGACTGTTTGCAAAACATAATCGATTTCGGCCTCAGTGGTGAACCTGCCTATGCCGAACCGAATACTCGAGTGTGCCAGCGCGTCGTCGGCACCGAGCGCCCGCAACACGTACGACGGCTCCAGCGACGCCGAGGTGCACGCCGAGCCCGAGCTCAACGCGATGTCGTTGAGCGCCATCAGCAGAGACTCGCCCTCTACATATGCAAACGAGATGTTGACACAGCCCTTGTAGTGGTTGTCAGGGTCTCCATTGAGAATCGTGTGGTCCAGCTTCAGCATGTTGTCGGTCAGCTTCTTCGAGAGCCGCGAAATATGGCCGCTGTCGTAGTCCATCTCCTCGAGCATGATCCTGGCTGCCTCACCCATTCCAGCCACCAGCGGAGCAGCTAGCGTACCACTGCGGAGGCCTCTTTCCTGGCCACCGCCATTGATAATGGGCTCCAGGCGAACTCGTGGCCGTCGTCGCACGTAGCACGCACCAATTCCCTTAGGACCGTATATCTTATGGCCCGAGATGCTCATGAGGTCGATGTTGAGCTTGTTGACGTCGATGGGCACCTTGCCAAACGCCTGGGCAGCGTCGGTGTGGAAAAACACCTTGTGCTTGCGGCAGAGACGACCAATCTCCTCGATGGGCTGGATGACGCCAATCTCGTTATTGACGAACATGATGGAAACTATGGCTGTGGTGGGCCGGATGGCACGCTCCAGGTCCTCGAGATCAATGCGCCCGTTGGACTTGACAGGCAGATACGTCACCTCGAACCCTTCGTCCTGAAGGTGCCGGCACGAGTCGAGCACGCATTTGTGCTCTGTTTGGGTGGTGATGATGTGGTTCTTGGTCTTTTTGTAGAACCGGGCGACACCCTTGAGCGACATGTTGTTGGACTCGGTGGCCCCCGACGTGAAGATAATCTCCTTGGGGTCCGCGTTGATGACGTTGGCCACGTGCTGGCGCGCCTCCTCCACGGCGTGCTCAGCTTCCCACCCATACGAGTGTGTTCTCGAGTGGGGATTGCCATACATCCCGGTGTAGAACTGCAGCATGTAATCGAGCACCCGAGGGTCCGTAGGCGTCGTAGCCTGCATGTCCAGATAGATAGGACGACCCGGAGAAGCTCCATCACCATTCGACGATGCCAGCTTGGACTTGCTGAGCGCTTCCTCGACATAGGACCCTTTGGGCGCAACCGGCTCCGACGACGCAAACGCACGCGAGCCAGCCGATGACAGCACGTTAGCGACCCGGTTGCTCGACTCCAATGCCGTCAGCGTCGACACAGCACGGCGGCATCCCATGGATGCGGATCTCTTGAGCGAGTTGTGCAACGCTTGGACCAACATTTTACAGTGAGTCTTCAGTTGGATCCTAGTGGCAAGAAATCCAGACGTCAAAACCCCGAACACCTGCAATATATATCCATGCGGCTATACCTGACTAAGCGCACACAATCCTCCTCACAGCGGAGCTAGAGAACCGTTGAGCCAATACCATGTCAAAGGAGAACCATCTTCTGTAAATTGAACTGCCACCCTATATTCAACTCAACGTACTTTGGCGCCTTGCTATTGCGTTTTTGCGTTTGTGCTGCTTCCTGTGCCCTTCTGTCCCATGAGATTACTGTTGGTAGCTGCTGATAGAGTACGAGTGTGCTGTATGTGTACAGTCAGGGTCTGGCAGCGTCCTGCACAAGCCTTCACTTGGGAGCGTGCAGTTCGGTCCGACATCGGGCGACCCGACATTCGACTGTTTGCAGTTGCGGCAATTGTAATCAACCACTGGGAATTTTTAGTTTTTTTTCTTTTTTGTTGTTATTGTTGTATTATTTGCAGTTCCAAGTCCACCAGTTTTTTGTTGGTCTGCTGTTCGAGCACTTCGTTCAATTGACAGGCAGCACTAACAGCTCCTGCTATTTTTCCGGTGGGGCTTTTCACCATGGATAATCTGGTAGCCATAGCGCTGGTGGTAAGCAGAGGGGGAGACGAGTGTACAAACGAATCCGTTGCTGACGGCAGAGCGGTGCCCTGGCAGGCACCTGCACCGACCTGTTTTTCTTCCCTATAGACACCCTCAAGACAAGGTTGCAAGCGAAAGGAGGCTTCTTCGCCAATGGAGGGTGGTCGGGAGTTTACAGAGGGGTCGGCAGCGCTATCGTTGCATCAGCGCCTGGAGGTGGGTACATTGCGAATTGGGCTGTTTTCTAAGACCAGCCAGCCTGTTTTTCGTGTCGTACGAGTCGTCCAAGAAACTATTGACGCCGTATGTACAGAGTTGTGTGTCGAATCAGGACGCTGCCTACGGATTAACGCACATGGCGGCTGCCAGTCTCGGCGAAATTGCTGCCTGCTCGGTGCGAGTGCCTGCTGAGGTGGTCAAGCAGCGGGTGCAGACTGCCCAGCAGGCGTCGTCGCTGGGTGCATTGAGGGCCATTCTGACCAATGCGTCGGGCGAGGGGGTCTGGATGGGTCTCTACCGCGGCTGGGGCACCACCATCATGCGCGAGATCCCCTTCACAGTGATCCAGTTCCCACTGTACGAGTTCCTCAAGCGCAAGCGCGCTGCCTATATGAGCAGGCCCGCCACGACCCCACAGGAGGGGGCGGTGTGCGGATCAATTGCTGGCGGGGTCGCTGCTGCGCTTACAACACCGTTAGACGTCATCAAGACGCGCATGATGCTGCTGCACGCCAAAGTGCCGGCGACGACGCTCGTGGCGAATATCGTGCGCGAGGAGGGGTACAGCGCATTTTGGCGGGGCATCGGCCCTCGCACCATGTGGATCAGTGCTGGCGGGGCCATCTTCCTGGGAGTGTACGAGCTCGCCAAAGAAATGGCGACCTCAATCATGGGGGTGTAATACGTTGGCAATGCAGTGACAGCGACAGTCTGCAGCAGTAGTGTGCAGTAGTGGTCTGCAGTGTTAATCTGTGACAGTGTCAGCGGTAGTCTGCGGGACAATCTGTGGCAATCTCATCGATAGTCTGCAGTGTCCTGCAGCGGTCGTGTGTCTGCTCGTCAGCCGTTGCTCGCGTCTCATTATACACGTCCCTGGACCACTGCAAGTCAAGTAAAAGCGCAGCTCTTGATAGACGACGATAACAAAGTTGCCAGGGGACAAAATTCAACCATCCAGCACAAGACAGAGCCAGTATAGGAGATAGTAGGTGATGCAATTTATATAACCGTCAACAGGGCTCAAGCAGCTTCGACATATGTCTTGCGACTCCGTCGCGCTGTGGCAACTGCTACGCAGTTGAAGCGGGCAGACAGACGATCTGCCGTTCTGCAACTGTGAAGCATCCTGTGGTGCTGCTCGTTACGTCCGGGCAGTGACGATGGTGCGGGCCCCCACTGTTTTCTTGCGTGCATATTTCATCACAAAGCTCTCGAGCTTGACGCTCTTGTTCCGGATGTCTTCGATGAAGGGCTCCATGTCAGCCAGCTCCCACGACGGTTTGGCGGCTAGCAGCTGTTGGAACCGGACCTTCGGGTTTTGCGACAGGTCGTGTTTTGTAAAATACCGTAGTGTCTGTAATGTAGGCTTGATGTACGATCCGGTCAGTAGCGACAGGTCAAAATCCCAGCTCGCCCCAATTGGCACTGCACTTCTCCACAGATGAACAAACTCATTCACCTCAATTGGCTGGGCGCTCGCCCGTTTACGCAGCGTCTCAATGCCGAACCACTGCGCCAGCGCCCTCTCGTCCATACAGTAGGGCTCGAGTGATGACGAGGCAAACCTGCGCACAACCGCCTCCACAACGGCTATCGGCTCTCTGCTGTCCATCACAGCGTACAAATCCGACACCACGATAGACTTTAATGGCTGCATGTTGGCGACTGCAGCTGTTAGCACCTCGCACAGCACGCTGTGTGTGGTGTCGTGATCTATTAGGTACGCGACCCCGTCGATTTCGACCCCGCCGTTGCGCCTCCACTCGTCTTCGAACTGGAGGTTGCTGATCAGAGACCGTCGGCGCAAACTGGCCACCGGCTCGTAGACGAACAGGTCCGATGTCGACACTCTGTTGTCGCCCAGATAGCGGGGGATTGCGTCGAGCACGAGCTCAGGAGCATCCATGGGAACAAGCTCTAGAATGCTGGTGGCCGACCCGAACGCAGTAAGTCTGGGACCACTGGTGGTTGCGTCAGGATCAGTCCTGCCGTCCACCAGCAGCAGCGTGTTGGACTGATTCATCTGCCGCACCTTAAAGGTTTTGTACTCATTACACAGCACCAGGTCGCTCGAAACGTCTGGAGACTTCAGATACAGCCTGTTGTTTCCTTCGAGGCCATCCAGCAGCTCCTGCGGCAACTCCAGCAGGCGGTACGAGCTGTCGCTGTCGAGTTTTCCATAGAGGTCTGTCATAGCGCGTGAGATGCAGGTGGGCAGAATGGCACCACGCGTGACAATTAATGTCGGGAGAAATAGAAAATATATAGAAACCAACAGTTAAATTTCTAATATAATAAACGGGCATAAAATAAATTGATAAAATGCGGAATTGAATTGAAGCCAGAGAAATACCCATGGCAGTTTTTGAATTTGATTGTGCAACAATTAAGGAACTTTCAGACGGATACATGATCAACTGCTGCTACTGTGCCACGGAGATGCAAGGTACGCTGCCTGTAGTTAGCTCATGGCTCAATTACACGTCTAATCAGTGAGAAGCTCTCAAGGGGACAACTGCGCAGCAGTTGCAACAGCGCGACGGAGTCGCAAGACAAAAATGACCTGGTTAGATGTACAATTGAGTTATGAGCTAAATGCAGCAGACGCACGTCTGTCAGAGAGCACTATATGCAGGGTATATACAAAGCGCATAGTACAGTACCTCGCCTGCACAACATACAACTCGCCACCCCTTCTCATATAATTATGAACTCAGCTGTCATATTCGGCCACTGACACAGGTGACAAGCCAGTTGGCACTGTCAGGCAGCGAGTCAAAACCCAGACAGACTAACACATTTCTGTCTCCCTCGAGGCAGTCCGCTTAAAGCAGGGTATCGCAGAGCGCCAGATTGGGCATATCTGCCAGATCCAGGATCTGTGCGATCGGCATAGCGGTCGTCAGTGCCTAAAAAAATCATCACTCAAAATATACATCACCGAACTGCGACACGAGCAACTGGCAAGCGGTGATACTCCATTCCAACAGTCAACGGGTCAATTGGCGGTCCCAACTGGTTTTCAGCAGAGCTTTTTTCTTTGGAACCTGTAATTGTTGGAACCTGTAATTGCATTCCTGTCCCAGCACTAAAGTAGTCGTCTAATCATCCCCCAGACGCACGGCTGGCGCGTCGAAGGGGATACGATCTGCATACCTACGCGCATTCCTTAAGTCCCGCCTGCCTAAACGGTCCATAATTGATCGATGGGCTTTTTGATTTATCTACTTCGACTTGACTTGATCCCCTCGACGTGAAAAAAAAAACCGACTCACTGGATGGAGCATGCCGTCAGACGCTGTGCCTTCCGCGCACTCTCTGCGCAACACCATTGTGGTGGACTCCAATTCTCCGTACGCGTCGCTGCTCTCGAGGAAGAACATCTCTGGTAAGTACTGGGGACGATTTGTGAGAACATACTAACTCCAGATGCCGTCTACATGATAGCAGACGACAGCCTGTTTGGCACGGTGGTGGCCGTCATCTACAGAGTGCCCAAGAAGCTGCGCAACAGCGACGGGTCGGGCGTGTGCGTGGTGCTGGTGAGCTCGCATGGGACCAGTGGGTTCGTAGACATGACGCTCGACAGGCGGTCCAGGTTCTATGTGGCGTGCAAAAACCTGCCTGACGACCACCGCAACTCGTCGGTGCGGAAAGCGCTCGCAATCGCGAGCCTACGCGCGTTCGCGACCATGGATGCGACGCTGCGTGCTGCGCTCGTCGACCACGACGTGCAGCAGCGCATGGCTACGCGCTCGGATGGTGGTGAAGTGCCCATATTTGACTGGGACGAGACTGCTGCTGGAGCGTTGGCGTCCCGATTCAAGCTCGCCAATGGCAGGTACCCGCGCGAAATCGGCCAGACGCTACTCGACATGGGCCTCGTAGAGCCCAAGTTCGTGCGTGCCAACGCCATTGACGTGGTATACGAAGACAGTGACGACACCATCAACCAGAACAACGAGCTCGTATACCTACTGGGCGACCAGCTGGAGCAGCTGTTTGATCCGCTGGCCGAGTACTCGCCAGAGCACACTGAACGCCTGTACACACCACCGTCCTCAGCAGAGACGGACGTGACGCTCCAGGACGATAGCGAGCTGGTGCAGACGGTGTGCGAAGAGCTTTACATGCTGCAGTCGCACATGCGCACCGACCTAGTGGACTTTTTGCACGAGTTTCTGATTCCGCTGCGGGTGCAGGTGCTCGGAGAAGATGCTGCTGCGCACTCAGACCAGCACCAGCACCACCAACAGGCGTCCAATGCCACAGAGTCGTCAGATGGAGCTAGCGAGACAGGAACACGACGGCTCAAGCAGCAGCGCATGACCATTCGAAAGCTCAACACGATATTCCCGCCCACCATCGACGAGGTAGTGCGCATAAATAACCTTCTGTACGACGCACTGCAGCAGGCGCTGCCGTTTGGCAGCTTCGAGATCATGAGGGCCTGCGGAACCACCATCCCCTACTTCTACAAAGCATGCATGAGACATGAGGCGGCCACCAAGAACCTGGCTCGTAATCTCAACTACCACCTGGCTGCCATCCAGGACAGGTGCTCTCCGCAGGCTGCTAAGAAGTACACGCCTCGGCGCATAGAGTCGGTGCTCCAGACGAGCCAGCATCTGGCCCGTCTCAAGCTCGTGCTCGACAGGCTCAAGACGAGCCGGCAGTGGAGCACCCACGAGCAGCGGCTGGTGGACGAGTACTACAACTCGGCAGTCGGGACTATCGATGCATTTGGCAAGCCTGACACCATTGCACCCTATGAGCGACTGGTGTTCACGCCGACTGGAAAGATTCTCGTCGAGATAGCCACTGGGTGGCCTAAGGAGCTCGAGTACGGATGGCTCAATCGACGAGTAGTGGCTATTTTCGATGCCGTCAACGGGATGCCCACGTCGGACCGCCCAGAAATCAATAGCATCATTGTTATGTTCACTGACAGCCTGCTGGTTCTGGAGCCGACAAGGCCCATCCCCATGGTCAGTGCGTCGGGACTGCACATTCCATCCATTGCGGACATGCTGATGCACTCGATGGTCAACGAGGTGCCTCTGCGCGACGTTCCTGAGCTCAAAGTGATGGCCTGGTCGTCGATACATAACGTGCATATGGCCGAATACAATAACTCACGAAGCATCATGATCACATCTACAGCAGAAGGCTTTATGGTGCCAGATCACTCTCACCATGCGAAAAATATAGGCCTCTACCATCTGGTAAGACCCGACTATTCGGCGACGCGGTTCGTCGAACTGTTGGCCAAGGCAAAGATCACCAACAAGACACAACCGTTCCACTTGTTCAAGACAACGCGTCCAAAGCTGCTCATGTACTCGACGGTCCACGAACTGGAGGGGTATGCCCACGAGACAGGTAAACTGCCAATTGCGCTATTTCTCAACCTCGACGAGACCAAGTCCACTCTAGAAGCTTACAACTTGGCTGCTCGCATCAATGTGCAGCTGGTGGACGACTCGAAGGTACGCATCAACACGGTCTCTTTAATGGACTACCGAGCCGAGACAATCGTGCACAAGTCCCAATTTTCCGATGCCATCAGCAGCGAGGTCGCCTATTTATACACGCTGTTTCTGTCCAGTGCCAACAGTACTATGATTCAGAGCATTCTGGCATCCAACAGACAGACTGCGAAGTACCTGGCAGACTTTGCCATGAGTCCATCCCCACTGCCTGCGGATCCAAATCAGAAATCGCATCGGCGATACAACGAGCAAGTAAAGTCGCCCACAACAGTTGCATTCTCTACGAGCCCACCGGTAGTTTTGGACGACCATCCGCTCACCGCACCAAGTCCAGTGGGAGCTCTCCAGGAAAGGCGACGAGGGTCGCCAGTTCAGTTTCTGAAGAACAAAATGGTGCGACGACCGTCTCCTGTCACGAACGAGAACCTACAAAAGAAAAAGTCGTTCCGATTTCTACGAGGCATTCTGGACAAGGGCAATACCGACGAGCAGCCCATCGATAAGCTGCCAGTCATCAGCAATCCTGTTATCAGCGGCAATCAAGCGGCCCGTCTACCTTCTCCAGCGAACTCGCCTCCAATGGAGGCCAGCAGTGACAGTAAAAGTACCAATAGCGACGATGTGGTAGCAGCAAGTGCACAAGAAGCGGCAGGTCTTAATATTTATAGCCCACAGCCAATATCTCCAGCAATATCGGCCCAGTCATTGTCGGAGTCGGCTATAGACTCCCCTCCGCAACCGCGACTGACGCGACCTAGGAAGAACTACAAAATCCAGACGCAGGGACGAGCTGTCATTGCATCGGATGATGAAGACTACTGGGAGGATGCTACAGAAGATGGCATGTCAATTGCGTCTAATACGGGTTCGTACGACAAGGTGGAGGCTCAGCACCAGCGAGACGTGGAAGCGTGGTTCAATAGCATGGAAAGCGAAGGAGACGATCTCGACTCTGATGTGCCAGACTTTGATGACGAGACTGCCCAACAGCGCTCTAGCAATAGTGATCATGATGAACCAGCGGAAAATTCGATCCAGCTGACCAAGTTCCTTAACCCAGTGGTTCGCGACGTTTATAACCGCCACGCTCGAACTAGTTCATACGCGCAGGTACGAGAAGTTCCCAGTAACGACGAGTTTGGTGACACGAGGAGTGCTGGCAATGACACATTGGATACGCTCAGATTTGAAGACGACTTTTCGTACTTGGCAGGGCTCGTCGGCGACGAGGATACCAAGACTGGGCCACTCTCGGGAGGCATCACCGACATACCTAGTTCAGAGTCGCAGAAGCTTTATCCTGATCTGCGAGATAGCTCCATCATCTTTTTGGGGTCGTACGTTCGAGCAGAAGAGTCCACTGGTACCTCCAGCAGCAGCGTCCGCAGTATTAAGCAAGAGGAAATGGATGATGTGCCTTCGCTATCGAGCCTGAACATTCGAGACAAGACTTCAACGTCTGTTCGGAGCAATGGGCGCGAACAAACGTCAGTTAGCGAGCTTGGGATGCCGTTCTCGAAACTGTCGCTTGGGTTGCTCAACTCGGAAAGATCGTTTTCAACTATCAGCGACGATAATGACAGCGACAGCGGATCCAAGAGCCGTCGTCAGCCTTCGTTGCAGATGCAATTCAAGTTCCCGCTGGAGGATCCAGCGTCACTTCATCAGCAGCAACAGCAGCAACTACCACCACCACCCCCAGTGCCCGCAATCTCACAGTCGTTCCGGCGCATGATAAACGAGTCGAGCGTCAACACACTCCAGCTGGCGTCATTTACGGTGCAGCTGGATCGCATTGTTGACGAGAAGAGTAATCGAGGCGACAAAAAAGACGCCGAGATAGTTGCAGAGCTCAAGCGAACCAAGGCAACTATTATGGAGTTGTACGAGCAGGCTAGAAGACCAGTAGACCATCTCACCATCTCTGAGATACAGGCATCAGAAAAGAAAATCCGTCATATGGTGTTGAGCACGCTGTGGATTGTATTGAGCATGAGCGACAAGGATACTGCCGATAAATCAAAGTACCGGGATATCTTTGAAGCTCTGCTAGACATGGAGTGGATCCGACGAAGTAAGCTTCAGGAGCAGCTGACACAACCAACCGCTGCAGATCTGTGGGCATTTTAGATATCTGTATTTGTATTTATATTCATATTTTACCGGTGTAAAGGTCGTGTGCGACTCCACATCGTAGCAATTGCTGCATACTAGTTGAGCTTTGGTCCTCTGTTGCCTGGTTTGAAATGGTCGTCAGAGGATGATAATACTTAGTTTAAAGATCACAGAAGTTCAGCACTTGCACAGCACGACGGAGTCGCCATATCCTCTAAATGTCTATGGTCAGATACTCTGTCGCAGGTCGCTACTGGCATGGCATACAAATTCTTACCGAAGTTTGTGGGTCATTGATCATTATACACACATTTCCCATCACTATGTAACAATACATACATCACGTCATAAAATACAGGTCCACTAAAACAGAAAATTCGAAAAAATACCACATAAAACACCAAAAAGCAGAAACTACTGCTTCGGTAAACGAACCATCCATAGACATGCACCACCAACAAGTCGCCGCGTCGTTACAACCTGAAACAAAAAAACAGTGCAAACCACCAAGTACTTGCACTAACAGACGTTGTCGGGATTTCAGCATCCGGTGGGCAAATCTTGGATAACATCTCAGGCAGATTCAGCGGTTGAGAGCAGCAGCTCGCGAGGCCGCCAGGAGCTCTGCTTTTCTGCTCCTACGAATGCGTCGCAGCCGGCTCTGCATCAGATAGTAAGTGCCTCGGCGCACAATCATCTCCAGTAGCTCCTTGCTGTACCCATACGAGGGGTAGGTCTCGGAGTAGATGGTGTTGATGATCCTCGAGCGCTCCTCACCACTGGTGTCGCGAATCCATGTGCGGTCGCCCAGTTTGAATCCCTCGCGTTGCAGAATGTCGAGAATGCGCTTTTCGCGAATCCGCGCCTCGTTGGCGTCCGATGCCAGGCCCATGAGCTGGTACAGCTCGTTCAGCGACATCCTGCTCTCCGAGTGCTTGCGCCTCTGGACCTGCAGACCCCCGGACGGGCTTGTTGGCGATTTGCCAGTGTGAGGAGACCCGTCAAACGCGCTAGTGGCCATATAGTTTGGCGGTGTCTGAGTGGGCGAGACCCCGTTCGACACGCCAGCGCCAGGACTCACCGACTGGGCGTGGATGTCGGTAGGCGACGCTGTGTGGTCTGGCTGGCCTCCACGGAAGTCAACGAAGTTCATGCCAAACGCAGACAGGTTCAAGTCGGCAGCTCCATGAATAGAGTCTGCGCCTCCGTGGACAGTGTCGACATTGTTGTAGGTGGCGCCAAAAAGTGACGAAGCCATTTGCGGGTCGTGGTCGTGCAGAGCCAAGCTGGCTCGGTGCTGGTGGGATGCTGTCATGCCGTACAGATCTGACGAGGAGCCATGGGGGTCTGGCACCAGGTCACCCAGCGACGACGACGACATGTGGAGCATAGGCTGGACATCGCTGGGGGTATGTGGCATCAGAGGGGATGACGAGGCTGACGAAGCAGCGCCAGACACTGCGTAGCGAGCAGCAGCTGACCGGATGGTGTAGTTGGAGGCGACTCCAGCCACAGTGGGAGTGAGCACGTCGTAGGGAGCAGGTCGGGTCATGGCAGCTGGGGGCACTGATGTGCTGGTAGTCGCCAGACGATTCTGATCTGCCATTAGTGCCGAAGTGCGGGCCAGCGATTCTGGGGCACTCAGCTCAGAAGAAACTGCCTGAACGGCAGAGTCAGCAGCAGTCACAGGCAGCCAGTGCTGTTCGTCGTCAGCGACCAGAGAGTGGTACGAGTCGTCTAGAAACCCGCTCGAGAACCCGCTAGAGAATCCGCTGGAAAACCCACCTGACATGTCGTTGTTGTCAGTAGGATCCTGAGGCCACCCGTAGGGAGTCGAAGACGCTACGTCAGCGACAAACAACTGGTCATTGACGTCAGCATGTATCCATGACATTGTCAATGTATGTGAAAGATGTAAGATGCCGAATCAGAAAAAAAGGTCGCGTGAAACCGAATCGCAGTGGAATCACCAATGAATACAGTCAAAAATTACAACACTGAAGATGTAAAAGCAGACGAGCAGTCAGCCAAAAATAAGTACAGTTTCGAATCCAAATTCAAGGCACCAAAACTTTTCATGCCACAGTAAGCAGACGAAGAAAAAAACACCAGAAGATGCCAGTGGGGGAAAATACTCAAAAACTTCGGACTTGTAGAAACCGAATCGGAGACTCCAAATCACAACCGAAGAAGCCGAGTTAAATAGCCGAATCGATTAATCGATTAATCGATTTGAGCCAAAAAAAAAGAGAACAATAAAACCCTCAAAAGCTTAGCCAAGTTTAATGAGCAGCAGATCCAGAGAAAGTCGAAAAATCAAACTTTCGCTGGTAAATGCGATGGGTTTTCAGGACACGTCAAATCAGACAACGTGTGGTCCAGATAGATAGACAAGGTAGGTCAAATCCAATCAGGGTGATCAAATGAAAAATATCAGCCAGGACAGATAGGCCACGGAGAAGACCAGCAGGCGCCAAAAATGCAAGCAAATTGCTCAATACAATGGCAGTCAATCAATGAGTCAAGATGCAGTCAATGGTGCTCCCTTTAAAAGCGGAATCACACAATCACACTATCTCACAATCACACTATCGCACAATGGCAATCAGTGCACTATAGAAATGTCTCAAACACGCAACTTTAGCAGTGGCAGTTTCACCAAAAACACGATCGCAAAACACAGCCAGACAGCAGCCCGGATATATACCAGCACCGCAGTCGGTAGACCTAGTGGATAGGATGATGGCAGAAACCAAACCGACAATTGGCGGATGTTGAACCAATCTTATCGACACCCTCAGTGATAACGAGGGCGGGAACCTAATAGGAATTGCTTTTTTTCAGCGGTCCGAAAAAGGAACCGCTGGCAAGAAAATCATCTCCCAAACACAACAATGGCGAGACATTGGCAACACTACTGCGAGGCGCACACCACGCGGACTGACTGCCATGGCGAGTGCAAGCACCGGCAGGTCGTGATGGCGGTGGTTTTGCCGTGTCTTGCGCCGTTTTGCCGGTTTGCTGAAGGACAGTGTGGATTTTGAGTGCCCAATTACTCGGTATGCGTGCAAATTGGACATGTACATATATGCACGTTGCTTTTTACACAAAGTTAAGAATGGCGTATACACCAGGGCGAGGGCAGAACGGGTAGTGCATTTTGACGGGTTAAATAGCCGGCTAAATCGGCGCGGGCCTTGGCACCCGATGACCGCTGAATGCCCCACTACGATGGTCCAGGCCACGGATCAACAGCGATGGGCCATTCAGCCTTAGTTCGCGGATTAGCCCGTGGGGGGTTTCATGTGGAGCAATGAAAGACTTCAAAAAGAGGGGGAGCTGGAAAAACCTACGTAGCCGTTCCAAGCAATCTCAGGGCTAGGGGCACATCGGGCCATAACCGGTAGCGATTAGCGAGCCACACCTGCACCACTCAAATAATATGATGATAGAGTGTGATAATGGGATAATCCAAGACTATCATGTCGCGAGCAAACTGGCGGCGTTGAGCGATGATGACGCAGGCACTAGCCGGGGCATGGACGATGGTTTGGACCATCTGCGACCCCCGCGATGTTTTGCTATGTTGCGCTCGTCAAATCCACCGGTCTTTTTGGGTTGTCGTTCCATCAGGGCCTGGTTTAGAGGCTCTGATATTGGCTGGGAGCACTCAAGCCTATGGGCTGATAGTGCAGCCACAGATGTACGCGGGTGCGGAAGATTCCAGACTGCGCATAGGCATGGCAGGAAGCGATGCGGAAGATCGTGGCCGGATTAGGAGGCCGATCGTAACGAAGCGGCCCATCTATTGGCCACTTCCGCATGATGGGGTGGAGATCGGCATTGAACCATAACTCCTCCTGCATGTACTATTATAATATGGCACTTTTTATAGTCCAGTTTGCCCGGCCCAGTGGTGCGGGGCTGTTTGACCGACGGACCCCGAGCGCAGGTAGCCCCTCAGTGGACCACTCTTTGCAAGCGTTTAGCGAGTCACGCACAGCGGACTTGTGCTCGCTATTGAATGGGGGTTGAGGGCAAGGGCTTAGCTGATAACGCACTGATACGATGAATGAGCGGCAGTTAAGCAGCGGTTAAGTCATGATTACACTAACATTATGTGATGCGAAAACGATAAGCAAAATAGCCAATAAATCGCGACCTGAATGTGCATGAGTGGAACAGCCGTGAATACAACATAAGAGGCACGATATAAGAGGCACGACATAAAAAGTACAACATCAGAAGTACAACATCAGAAGTACAACATCAGAAGTACAACATCAGAAGTTTAACATCAGAAGTTCAACATCAGAAGCACAGCATAAGAAGCAGACATCATTAAGAAGAAGAACAGAACATCAGAAACACAGCATAAGAAGCACAAAATATAGAAGTCTAACATACGAAGTACAACATAAAGACGAGACTTAAAAACGCAAAATAAAAAATACAACGTAAAAAATACAACATGAGAAATTGCAACATAAGAAATACGTTACAAAAAGACGATAACTAGGTTATAACAAGCGCCGTCCGCCGTCCACAATACGGAATAGGAGCATGCTGCAAATGCCATCAGATAAAGATTTATCTTACTGACAGGCAAGTGAACAGAAAGTACATTGGCCAAACAGACTATAAAAGAAGCCATTCTATTCTATTCGACAGCTCTAGGACTAGGAACCACGAGCTACGAACCACTATATGACACACTATAAGCTACAAGCTACACTGGCACATATGTTTCAGGGGGAACATCAAAACGGACTGCCTGGTCTAAGGTGGGATCCGAGCGGAATCCGAGTTGTCACTACGTCATGCAGCTGCACCCAACGTTATCTGAGCCGCGCCAACGGTAGTCCAGTTTGAGAACCGATTGCTGTGCCTGCAGCCATTAGCTACATGACGCATGTCGTGGAACATGTTGACAGCATAATATTAAAACATCTCATCCTGCCAGGTACCGTCCAACGGCGCGACCGATGAAATGGTGTAATGGGAGTCCCTCATATGGTGTACCGTTTGGCCCTGCGCCCTCCTCGACGGCCGTATTACTCACTGATACATGCACACTCGAACCTATGGTCCCCACAGACAGCTGCTGGTTTCGTCACGCAGCATCGCTCTCTCGTAATGCAGTGCGCGCTGGCCATCGCTGGTTGCACGCAGCAGCTCCCCACCGCTCTCGGCCCAGCTAGCCCACATGACATCTGCTGTGCTGCCTTTAAATTAATTGTTGCAACTTATACGGCGCCTATCCGCTGCCCACCCACGGGCGCGCGTGCTGCTGCCGTGCTGGAGATTCCCTATAAATAAGTCATTTCGCGGTGGCGCCAGAACTGGCATAACCATGGAATCAACCACCAACTTGTAGCAGCGTGGATCTGTTGAGAGCCGTGGATTAGATCACTGTCCTCATGTGTTTGTTGACAGGCCTGCTGACGTCGAACGACCCTTCTGGACTCCCCTCGTCGCCCTCCACTTCATGTGCTCCCGCCAGTGGCCTGCAACCTTCCGATGATTCCCGCGACTTTGACAATAGCTCTGACGGTGTCAGACACCAGCCTGTCAGTACAGGCGCTGCAAACTACAGCACGACCAGTGGACGTCCTAGTAGCGACGTTCGCTGCGCTGGTACCCCTGATCGGCACGTCAACAACCTCACTGGGCCCCACTACGCCGACCCCGCCAACCCCGCCAACCCCGCCAGGCTCTTCACGACCAGCAGCACTGAGCTCCCATACTTGGTGATCCCGCCAGGCTCACTGCCAGGGCCGCTGGCATGCTCACCAGTGGCCATCCGCGTGATAGATTCGGACGCTTCGCCGTTGGAGGATAGTTCGTCACGCCAATCAAGGCTGCTGGCTGCCAGCAGGTCGCACCGGGTCAAGGTCGACCACTTGATGCCCCACCAGCGCCTGGCCAGTTCTGCGAGCCCACCGCTATTCCTCGACCGCTATGTGACGTACGACAATAACCAGGAACAGCTTGTTCTGGGAGACGGGACTCGTACTTCCGATTTTGAGCTCCATGTGGCCATAAACATGTACTTCCCCTACAATGCGTCGCGGTATGTCGACCACGTCTATGAGGCGGCTACACCGTACATTGAGCTGGACGATGCAGTGGAGCTGGATGTTCAGTCTATCATGGCGTCGGCGTGCTACTTCGACGCGTGTGCAGCGTTGCTGCGCATCGACCATCCGCGTGCTGTGGAGCGCCATTTAGAACGGTTCCACCCCGTTCGCGCTTTTCAGAGTGGACTAGGCGGGCCTGCACTTCAGCGGCTGCTGGACGTGGCGTCTGAAATTCGTGAAATCTACGAAGGCGACGTCCACGTGGAAGACTGCATTCTGCTGTTCCACCGCTGGCTATTTTTGGGGCTGTGTCTGGATCCTGACGTTCACGAGCTTCAGCTCGACGTTCGTCGCGCCCATCAAGCGCGCCACACGATGGTGTTCGCAGCTGAATGGACGTCATTTGAGTTTGTCAAGAAATTGGTGGTTGCGAGGTTCACACGCCTCCAGCACACACAGTCGTTGCGGCACCAGCCAGACTTCAAGGTGACCGACTTCGACCCTGCGAGGCCCTACTCCATTTTGGAAAACGTCCCGACCACCAGTCTCTACTATGCCAACATGCGACTGCTTTGCGACGTGTATGCACTAAACGTTAGAAGCGCGAGACAGCGGTTTCCCACGGACTGGACGGCGGCACTGGCCCACTACGTGCCGTCGGTCGACATTGGCAAGCTGGTAGCTATACTGCGCATTGAAATTGTGCATCCTTACGTGACTGGGCAATTTATGCTCCACAAATTTGTGGGGTTTGCGCGCAAGTTCGACGCGTACAGGAGATATCTAGCTCCATTTATGTCGGCAGAGCTGTGTCTTGACGAGGCGCCTATTTTCCCACTCATCACCAGTAAATGTTTCGTGCTCCACGCGGCAACCCCAGAGGTGCTGGCGTTGTTTTCCTCCAGCTCGAGCGACCGATCTGAGAGGCTGGTTCCCGAGCTCACGGATGACGAAGAGCAGGGTGAACCGGAGCAAAGCGAGAGGTCCGCAAACGAGCAAGACCATTCTGGTCCCGTCGGAGCTCCTGTTAGGATCACATGCGATGCTGCGCAAAGCGCTCATGAAGCAGTTGTACGAATAGCCAATTATTTGTGATTAGCGATATGTGCTGGCGATAGGTCGCTGATTTGGATTGCTGTTGGAATAGAGAGATTCGAGGGTGGTGGCTAATATAGAAGAAGATTTGGTTTTGGTAGTCTATTAATGGCGCGGTGGCAGCTCAAAGAGGAGCATAGGTGGTAACTATTTTATTTACTGTGGCCATGAGAGTTGAAGTTCGACTATTTATTATTCGCTATTTATTGGTATTTATTTAATGTTAATGATTAAGATTGGTTATTCTGCTGAATATGCCATCATTAATGAATCGTAACACTATAATTGAGACGAGAGAAACTGAGAACAGTCATAATTATACTGAAGAAAAAAGCTGTGGAGCTTTACTAATGTGAATTAAACAGTTTCGTTAACTTGCTACTCCGTCGAGCTGTAGCAACTGATGCGTCGTTGAGGCAAGAAAGCTCTACAGAGAAAAGCTCATAAAATGTGTACTATAGCAGTTATAACCATATGTTATACGGCCCACAAATGTTATAAAACAGAATATGACAGAGTTACAGAATTATAGAAATTATTTTTGCATATAGAAATTATTGCAATCAAAGGCAAAAAAATTTTAAACGACTATTGACGACATTTGTCAGGGTGTAACCGTTCAATACATACATCATTCTTGTACACAGATTTCTATGGATACATATTGTACCGTAGCTCTGGAAGCATCAGGGCCAAAAAAAATGCCCGATACCTCCAGCAGCCCGAGTGACTAGCCGTGTTGCATCGATATCAGAAAGCCAACTGCGCAGCAGTTGCTACAGCGCGACGGAGTCGCATGAGAAAAGAGCAGGTTGTAGACAGTTCACTTTCAGACACCGAATAATTGCCTCTCTTCTCCGATTGCATGTGAGATATACAGGTTCCAATTATAGAAGAGCTTTGTAAGTATTTAGAATGTAAAGCGTGATAAGTCTCGTAATGTTCAATCAGTCCAAAATTATCAAGCTCTATCTCATTGAGCTCAAGAGACAGAGACCAGCTACATAGCAGTTGCTTCTTTCATCTGCATCATGAAATCATTTCTAGGTCAAGTTACCATAACTACAGATCTTTGTGCACCAGCAAATCACTTCATTATGCTACAGTCTAGTCGAATATGTCAGTGTCCTTATTTTTTCAGTGTCCTTATTTTTTCTCCGGCTCCAGGGCCTTGCGCTTGTTGTAGAGCTCCACGAGCTCCTCCGGCGGCGAAGTTGGCCCAATACGCCTGAAAGTCTTGATGGCAGCAGACTTGTCGGTGCCCCCCTCGTCTTTCTCGGAAAAGACCAGATCGGCCAGCTCCTTGTAGAGCAGCTTGAAGTAGTCCCCGGAGATGACAAACTTGCCGTCGGCTGCTTCCGGGGCGGGAGCTGGTTCGTTGGGTCCTGGAGAGTCCCAGCCCTCGCCTTCCTTGAGCCTGAGACCTGCACCCCGCAGCTTGTCGAGAATGCCTGCGTGATAGGCCTTGACGATGCCTCCAGCAGCCTCAATCTTGGCCTTTCGGTTCTCCTCAACCCACTCCATGGGGGTGGCCCGGCGCGCGCCTGTCCAGCCAATATCAAGCAGCTGCTCGCGGGTGACGTCCTTCTTGTTGACGTGGCGCTTGAACGGGTTGAACGTGTAGGGGTTGAGGCCCCCGACCTGGAAGATCATGAAGATGAACAGCACCTTGACGACGTGGAACGCAAAAAACCCGTACTGCCAGTAGATGCCCTCGAAGCCCGACGGGCCATCATCCTTGAGCACCGGGAACAGGTGCTCGACGAACTGGAACAGCAGCGTGGTGGGCTGGATTCCGGGGGACGGCGACAGGTGATCTGGCAGGTCCATGTACAGCCAGGCGCCCAGCACCGTGAGCACCGTGGTGAAGCGCTGGTAGTTGTACTCCCAGATGGGCACCAGCAGCTGGCCCTCCCAGACCACCTTCGAGATGGGCGCGTCCTGGTCGATGTGCCTCAGGAACTTGTCCTTGTGGGCGTTTTCGTTAAACAGCAACGCCCCCTCGGACGTCAGATAGCCAGGTTCGGTCGACACCGCGAATCCAATGGGCCGTGGGTTGTAGAAGTACGAGGGCGACAGCACCATCGGCAGCACATCAAAGATCTTGACCAGCTCTTTGACTTTCTTGTCGGTCCGCACGCTGAAGCAGTAGTCCTTCTCATTGTCCTCGTTCATTCGTATATATATGTCCATCGTCTCTGCCTCTGGCCCAGCAGCAGCAGCAGCAGCAGCAGCAGCAGATGCAGCCGCCTCGTTGATGTTTGTAGTACCACCTTTTGACATCGTGTACTACCACTGAGAATCCAATCCACCTAATGTCCAACAATCCACGAGCTCAATTCGAGGATGTTAAGTATGAAGAAAATAGCCACTGGAAAGTTGCATGCTGTGTGCTATGGCGGGGTGGGGGGAACCACGCACTGCACCCCTGCCCAGGGACGCTACCCAGGCCGTTACCCCTCCCCCAGAGTGAGCGGCCACGGAAAAAGGCAGCCAGCCAGCCCAGCACAACGGCTGCGAGTCAGCCAACAGCCGCAGTTTGTCGTTTGGTGGCATCGAACAGGCGGGGGTGAGGGGGACGACGTGAAAGGACGTGTAGCGGACGTGAAGCGGACATGTAGCGAGAAGTAGAGCCAATGTGGAGCGAGACTGGCAGGAATCGGCGGGATGTGGAACTGGAACGGGAACTGGAACTGGAACTGGAATTGGCAGAGCGCTGCTGAATTGGCTGCCGATTGGCGGGTGCGGGTTGGGGGCAGAGTGCGGGGAGAGCACCACCCACCACGACTCGCGCCAGAAACACACCCGCACGCGCGTAGTACAAGCACGGCTGATGTAAGGGCTTTGGCCCAAAGCAGCGTTCATTGTGCGCGGGCAGTTGCGAAAAAAACAACCTCTGCTGGCAACTTCCATTGAGGGTGCGTGAAAAGCGGGGTACTGCTGTGCCATTTAGCCGTTGGGTGCCCCACACCACACCCGCTGTACAACAGCCACCTCTCCAAAATAGCCACAGTTGCCACCATCTAATGGTCACCAGTCATATTACGGTTCGTGTATATTTGCATTAGGTGCGGCCCATTTCACAGTAGTGCCCTAATGGTGCTGGTGCTGCTGTGCTGCTGTGCTGCTGTGCTGCAATCTTGGATGTGGTGGTACTACTACTGTTTTAGAGCTGGTGGTGCCTGACCTGCCTAAACTGGCAACCACTAGAGGTCTCTGTCAGCCGTGCTGCCACCGTAGGTATGTCGGTCTGGCAGGCACTCCAGCCGCGCCCTGCGGAGACCGCCGCACCCCACACTACGAACTGACGCTAAGTGGCTCTTTTTGACTGCTGACATATAGAGTTCGCATTTAGCAAGGGCTTTTGATCGCCTAACTTAAACGTAAACTCATTCCCCCTCGTTCCTACCTGATATGGCAGCCCGCACCAGTCGGCTTGCACATCAATGGGCGCCTATAAATATGTGGCTCTCGCGGAGGACGCGGAGTCGTCTTCTTCGCACCGACCGCTAATGGACCCCCAGAAGACCGGTATCGGCGATGTTGACGGCCCACCCGACCCAGCAATTGAGCTCGAGTCGCTGCACAGAGCACGCACGCTGTCTGGGGAGAGTGCCGAGAAGGCACGGCTCGCAATTGTCCAGGAAGCGCTCGATCTCGAATACTCGGACGAGGAGGAAAGGGCTGTAGTCCGCAAGTTCGACAAGAACATCCTCAGCTACCTGTTTGTGCTGTACATGCTGGCCTTTCTTGACCGCGGAAACATTGGCAATGCCAACACGGCTGGCATGTCGAAGGATTTGGGGGTGTCGGACAGCCAGTACCAGTGGTTTCTGACAATCTTCTATGTGTCGTACATCGGGTTTGAGTTTCTCATCTTCTGCTACAAGATGCTGCCGCCCCGCTACTACGTGCCGTGCGTGGTGATTGGGTGGGGCATTGTGTCGACGTGCTGCTCGGCCGTGCACTCGTTTAGCAGCATGATGGTGCTGCGGTTTCTGCTGGGCATTTTCGAGGCTGCGTTTGGGCCCGGCGTGCCCTACTATCTGACGTTTTTCTACTATCGCCACGAGGTGGCCCAGAAAATGGCCATTTTCCTGTCGTCAGCTCCAATTGCCACCACTTTTTCCGGTGCGCTGGCCTACGGCATCACGAAGCACAATGTGGCTATCCAGGGCTGGCGGCTGCTGTTTCTCGTCGAGGGGCTGCCCACCATTGTGGTGGGCCTGTTTGGCTTTTACGCCATCGCCAACGGGCCAACAACGTGCCGGTTCCTCACTGCGCGCCAGCGAGCAATTGCCCAGTCGCGGCTCGCCAAGCAGACGGGGTCGCTCGACATCTCGCATGCGCTGTCACAGCGCGACATCTTGCTGTCGTTTTTCGACGTCAAGATCTGGCTGCTCATGATGATGTACTTCTCCATCAACGTGCCGTTCTCGTCGCTGCCGGTGTTCATGCCAGCCATCATCGAGGGAATGGGGTTCAATGCCGTCAATTCCCAGGGCCTCTCAGCACTGCCCTACATCTACACGTTTATCATGATGCTGCTGGCTGCCTACATCTCAGACCGGTGGAGAAACCGCGGACTCGTCATTGCTGCCCTGGCGCTTCACGGGTCGGTGGGCTACCTTATCCTGGCATTGTGCCCCAATATCGGGGCCCGCTATTTCGCGCTGTTCTTGGCCGCTGGGGGCATTTTCCCGTGCATTGCCATTGTGCTGGCTTGGATTTCCAACAACCAGGGGAACGAGTCCCGCAGAGGCATGGCGTTCGTGATGCTCCAGGTGCTCGGCCAGTCGGGCCCATTAGTAGGAACGAGGCTGTTTCCTGCCTCGGATGCCCCTTCATACCATAAGGGGTTCTGGGTGAGTCTTGGCTTCACGGTGGCGCTCGGTGCCTGTGCGCTGGTTTTCACGGTGATTCTCCGCCGCGAGAACAAAAAGCTCGACATCAAGTACGGCCCTGTCAGTGATGCAGAGTACTCGTCCGACTCAACCAGTCCAGACGGAGAGGTCAATCCAAAGTTCCGTTACATTCTCTAGTTCGTGGCTTGAAAAGCTTATATTGGCCATAACCTTCATTCGAGATAGAGAGCGGGATTTAGCTCCAATAAGATGCAGCAGTTTACATAATAAGTGCAAAATATGAAAACTGAGAACAAAGTAGACAAGAGATTCAATTGATGTCATGCAGTAGACTGCTATTTAATAAGGCTTATACGTCGTCTAATTTCACTACTAGAAGGCCAAATTTCACCACACAAGGAGCATTTGCAAATATCTCTCGCACACTGCTAAAGCAGAAAAATAACGAGTCTGTGTGTGCACTGCACTGCACTGCACTCACTCTCGTCGCTCCGCCGCTTCACGACTGACAGGCGCTGCTGCTGCACACGCATTTCTCGTCAGCCCCATGAAATTTCACCGTCATGTCAATCCAGCTGTACTCACTGACCCTCCAAAGTCCGTCGAGCGTGGCCAGTGCAGTCATCGGCCAGTTCTCGGGCAAGAGAATCCAGGAGATTGTCGTTGCCAAGGGCTCATGGCTCGAGCTGCTGCGGCCCGACCCCTCTAGCGGGTCGTTGACGACGGTCCTTTCGTTCAACTGTTTTGCAATTCTTCGCAACCTCGCGGTGTTCCGCATTGCTGGAGGTTCCAAAGACCACTTGATTGTCACCTCCGACTCCGGCAGGATCTCGATTTTGGAGTACGATAATGCCAAAAACACGTTTCGTCGCCTCCATCTCGAGACATTTGGTCGCAGTGGAGTCCGCAGAGTTGTGCCAGGCGAGTATTTGGCAGTTGATCCCAAGGGCAGGGCCACCATGATCGCGTCATTGGAAAAGAACAAACTGGTGTATGTGCTGAATAGGGATGCTGAGACCAATATCACCATCAGTTCGCCTTTAGAGGCACATAGTCCTCGAACACTTGTGTACTCCCTCATAGGTGTTGACAACGGCTATGAGAACCCCATTTTTGCGGCTATTGAAACCAGTTACACCGATTCCAAGTTTGATGATTATGATCCGGAGATTGACGACGACGACGACGCAAATGGTACTGACTCAAATGGTTCCACGACCGTCGTCGACAAGCGTCTCACGTTCTACGAGCTGGATTTGGGCCTCAACCATGTCATCAGGAAATGGACTACGCCTATACCGTCTACGGCATATAACCTCACGCAAGTTCCTGGAGGACTCGACGGCCCATCAGGAGTTCTCGTGGCGTCTGATAACTACATCAGCTATTACAACCACAACCAGTCCACCCTCACGGTGCCAATACCAACGCGAGCGCTAGCTGCTAGCGGCGAGCCGACATATATTGTGAGCTCGGTCATGCACAAGATAAGAGGGTCCTTCTTCTTTCTACTGCAGTCCAATGTAGGTGATTTGTATAAAGTGTGGCTGGAGCACGATCGGGGCGTAGCACGCGAAATGTATATTAAATATTTCGACACTATTCCATTGTCGGTGTCGCTGAGCATTCTAAAGTCTGGGTTCTTGTTTTCTGCGTCAGAGAGCGGTGACCACAAGTTTTATCAATTTCTTAAGCTTGGCGACGAGGATGACGTTCCCGAGTACTCGTCTTCGAGGGAATACAAGGTGTCGGATCTAAACTTCTCCCCGCGTGAGCTCGAAAACCTGCAGGAGGCCGATTCTGTACGTAGCTTGCACCCGTTGACTCAGGTTCAGATAGCCAACCTGACCAATGATGGCTCGGTTCAAATGCTGACATTTTCCGGACAGGGTCACAGGTCTTCGATGCGACGGCTTGAGCACGGGCTCCCGGTGACTCCAATCGTCGACACCGATCTTCCAGCTGTGCCAGTGGGTCTGTGGACCACTAAAACAGCAGCCAAAGACGAGTTCGACAAATACATAATACTGTCTTTTTCGAATGAGACCCTCGTGTTGTCGATCGGTGACAGTGTGGAGGAGGTGAGTGATTCCAATTTTCTGACTTCGCTCCCTACCTTGGCTATCCAACAGATGGGCGCCGACTCCTTGGTGCAGGTGCATTCTCAGGGAATACGACACATTTCTTACAACGGCACTATTAACGAGTGGACTCCCCCTCGGTCCACAGTAGTCACTGCTGCTTCGACGAACCATTATCAAGTTGTAGTGGCACTCTCAAACGGGAGAATAGTCTATTTTGAAATAGATGAAGAGGGTCAACTTAACGAGTTTGAAGAGCACAAGCAGATAGCGGGTGTTCCTGTATGCTTGTCGTTGGGAGACGTGCCAGAGGGCCGTGTGAGGAGCTCCTTTCTTGCTATCGGATGCGCTGATTCCACCATTCGTATGCTTTCGTTAGAGCTTGGAAACACTCTCGACACGCTGAGCGTCCAGGCACTTACAGCTCCTCCCAGCGATGTCCGCATCATGAGCATGAACAATTCGGGCACACTCTATCTCCATATTGGTCTGCAGAATGGCGTGTACATTACCTCCGTGATAGATTCTGTGACTGGAGAGCTATCTGATACGAGAACCAGGTTTCTAGGGCCTCGAAGTATACGACTTTTCAGGGCCACGACCGGCAGCGCAGAGCCAGAAGACCTTGTGCTTGCCTTAACTACCAAGCCCTGGATCGGCTATGCACGAGGACAGTCGTACGAAATGGTTCCTCTTTCCTATGGCTCGCTATCTTACGCATCTCAATTTTCGAGTAAAGATTGTCCTCATGGCGTCGTAGGTGTAGATGGCCACTCGATGCGCATCTTCACAATCGACAAAGTAGGAGATAAAATCAAAGAGGATGTCACCAGCTTGAAACATACTCCGAGAAGATTGGCACAGTCGTCGACAGACAAGTATTATTATTTACTCGAGACCGACAATTATACAAAGCTCGAGGGTGACGAGTACCTAAAGCAACAACACAGCTGGGCTTCTTGTGTGTCGGTCATTGATCCTCATAGTGGCCAAGTAGTGCATAGAGAGTACCTGGATAACAATGAGGCGGCTTTCAGTATCACGAGCTGTGACTTTGATTCGCAGGATTCACGCGAGTATTTGGTGGTGGGGACTGCTCAAGACCAGGTTATGCTGCCAAAGTCGTGTACAAAGGCCTTCATCAGAGTTTATGAGTATGAAGAAGGCGGTCGACGACTGAAACTGCTACACAAGACAGCTGTAGAGGAGGCGCCGTTGGCAATGATTCCGTTTCAAGGGAGGTTAATGGTCGGTGTAGGACCCTTTCTGCGGATCTACGATATGGGCCTGAAACAGCTGCTGAGAAAGTGTGACCAGAATATAGGCGGTAACTGCATTGTTACACTTCACACACAGGGAAACCGAATAGTGGTGGGAGACATCCGTGACTCGTTTACGTTTGTTGTGTATAAGGAAAGAGAAAACAGTCTAATAGCATTTGCTGATGACGCGGTCAGGCGCCACATCACATGCTCTGTAATGGTGGACTACGATACAGTAGCTGCGGGAGACCGGTTTGGAAATGTTTTCGTTTTGCGATGCCCAAAGTCAGTGTCGGACGCTTCTGACGACGAAGGTTACTCGGTATACCTGAAAACTCTGCCGAAGAAAATGAATGGAGCACCTAATAAGCTGACGCTTTTGTCTCATTTCTTTACGGGTGATATGGTAACATCGATTTCCAGATGTAGTCTGGTTACTGGAGGAGAACAGATCCTATTATATGGAGGCATTCAGGGGTCATTAGGAGCATTGATCCCGATATCATCGAAGCAGGATGCAGACTTCTTCGAGCAATTAGAAAGCCTCATGCGTCGTAACGAACTAGATCTTGTTGGCAGAGACCATATGGTATTTAGGGGCTACTACGCTCCTCCTAAGGCCACTGTTGACGGAGATCTTTGCGAGCGCTACTCACTGCTCCCAATAGACAAACAGGAGACAATTGCACAAGAACTGGATAGATCTGTTCGTGATGTAGAAAGAAAAATAGCTGATATCCGCGTGAGGTCAGTATTTTAATTAGGAGAAGCAACAACCTGCAAGAAAAAAAATTAATCCAAAAAGGCCAAAATGCCAGTGTTTTGTTGGAAAGAAACAAAAAGCAGGCATCAGTGCTCATTATCTATTTAAATTAATGTACAATATTAACCATCGACACAAAAAAAACTTAAAGGTTAAAAAAAAACAGAGTTCATATCTCGTAACAACCGACGTGATCTTATCATTATAGTTCCATAGAACAGTAGATCAGGTCAATATCCGGCACTTGCCGATACCCACTTGGTAAGGCAAGCCGGCACTGAAATCTTCAATGTGCACATTGCCTTTTGAATCAGCAATAATCAGAATATGCCCATTGGGTGAGAACCGCATTACAGCCGCCTCCTTTACGGTCAGAGCCGACGCCACTTCTGCCACAATGGTTATTTTGCGACTGTCGGACGACATATTTTGAGCCTGCATCAAATATACTAGACCGCACTTGTCTAGAAATGCCACTGCATCGCCTCGAGGAGACACTTCGGCGCGGTGGATAGACGAGCCCACTTTTTCTACCCGCATCATGACTGATGGATACGAGCTGCCAGAGGAGGCACCTGATGAGAGGGACCTAGAAGAGGGCGAAATCTTGGAGTCCAGAATCACTGGCGGCGACGAGGTGGTAGAAACAGACGTCACGGCAATATACCTGGGGTTTCCCGGGAAAAACTGGACCGAAGTTATGCCTTCATTATCCTGAGATGCCTCGATTCGCCGTGACGACTTCATGATAAGCCGTGGCTCTGCTGGGTTGATGAGCGACACCACCAAAAACCGCGAGGTTGTGAATGTGCTGCAAGCCAGGTAGTTATCATCAGCCGAGAACGACAATGTCGAGATAGGGTCTCGATAAGGAATAGTAACCGTTATTGGTCGCACATCTGCAGCTGTCCAGGTGGTTGTATTGGTGGCCGTGGAAGTGTTTGTTGGTGGTAATCGATGCAAAACTACCATTGGCCTTGTATCGTTAAATCGCTTGTCCTTGCCGAGAATTGCATATGCTATCATATTCCCGTTCGGGGATACCGCCATGCAATGGATGCCGAACGCCGACTGGTAGCTGTACAGCTCCTTGTAGTCGTCGTCGAGACGCACGACCTTTAGAGACCCATGAGGGCTTGCCAGCACCACAAATGTGTTGGTCATTCCCACCAACGGGTGATCCCATTCGACAGCCTCAAGACTGTCGTCGGACTCGTCGCCAAGTACCTGGGTGTACTTGAGAATGGGTCCATCATTGTAGTCAGGTGCAATATGATAAATAAAGAACTTCCGCCTGCCTGCAAACACAATCTTGGACGCATCTGGGGAAATGGCAGTCACGAACCGCGGGGTGCGAGAGGGCCATCCGATGAGGCTTCTGCTCTGGATAGAGTGGATGAACTGCTTGCGGTACACCGGGAAGCACTTTAAGAAATTGAACTCACGAGCCTCAATCTCGGCGTTGGTGAGAATGGCGCCTCCTGGTAAGAAGGTACGTGTGGGCGAGTCAGGCGTGTCCGAGTAAGCGCTGCTGTTGATGGGGTCTAGGTTGTGCATCCACTCTTCGACGGCCCATTTCAGCGATTCTCCACCCGTCTGACTATTTTTGCGAGCCCACGCAGACTCGGACGGAGATGTGCCACTTTTGTCGGCCACAGACCTCAGCAACTCGAGTAGCCCCGACTTGCTATTGTCGGGGCTTTCAGTCGGAGAGGGAGGAAATCTGCCAGCTGCTACCGACGACATCAGACTTCCCGTGCCTGATACAGAGGCATCGGCAGATACAGAGGGCACTACGGAGGCAGAAGCGGCTCCCGATGACTTGGAATGTCCAGAAGCGCCCGACACACCAGAAACGGAGGTTGCCGAAACAGACGCTCCAGACACGCCAGAATCGCCCGACGCTCGAGACATTCGTCCCGATACTGCGCCATACGACGTTGACATAGTCGCCCTGCTGTCGAATGAGCGCGCTGCGTCCACTGAGACGCCAACGCCTGGTGACCCCGGCAGTCCTGACTGGTACATGTTGATTTCCGTGGCCATCCTGTCGAGCTGCTTCTTCTTAAGAGCGACAAGATCCGACACCTTTTGGAGTGGATCTATCAACCCCTGAACCAACACCATAGGTGAGGAGCACTGGGGACATGTTCGGAGCACAGTGCCCGGATCTGGAGTTGTCAGGTCTGGCAGCTGGGTGTCGGGAAACAATGAGGGCACTTCGCTGGCAGCAGCAGGCGCGTCATCTGCTGAGCGAGCATTAGGATCCACTATATTATCAGAGGCGATGTGGTCGTTGCGGATAACACACTGGCACGATAGCGACAAGTAGCGGGGTCCAGTTGAAAGAATGTGGTGAAGCTGGGCTACAAAAGCACTCCAGTCCGTGATGTCGGTTTGGGATTCTTCACGCGTGGAGGGCAGCTGCCGAGAAGCGGCATCTGACAGCTTGCTGGCGAGCATAGCTGTGATAAGGCCCCCCTTGAGCACCGACAAAATGAACCGTCACAACACGGCAGGACCCCAGGTGGTTCGAGCAGATCAACGACGTTCAGCACAACCAAAACAAGAAAGACAGCAAAAACCGCCGATACAGGAGCTACCAAATGGTGTCAGCACGACAGGTGAGCACGACCGGCCCTTGCGCGGGATTGGCTGTGCAACTGGGGAAAACGCCGAGACGGAGTGAGGAGTCTAAGCAGCGTTGATAAGAGATGGCCCACTTTTTACCGGGTTACATCGCCTAGCCCTGGTGGGGGAATCGCTGCTATCAGTCCGGTTGGAGATAAGCGGGTGACGAGAGCCGAGAAAGGCCAATTTTTTTTGGCGGCAAATTGATCACGACGAGGTCTTGGACGACACTCAGGTGCAAAAAGCGAGTATGGCAGCGGGTAGGTACCTGGCACCACAGGCAGCGGCCGACATCATACTGGGAAAATAGCCTATTGGAGGTCATCGCACGTGAGCGACAGTGATGTGCTGCAGATCAACGGTCGGAGTGCAGGACCGACATGTCAGCCAAACATTGCACATCAATTGTACATCACTCTCTGAAAGCCAGAAAGAAACGAGGCATACAGACCATATTGTAGCCTTGTTCTGCAACTGCACCGCGCCAGATATGAAACAGATTCCCACGTCCTGTCAATGTCGAATTAACACAGTTCCCATATTGGGTATGTCGACTGCTCGCGGTGTGGCACCGGCTGCGCAGTTGAGGCAAGAATTTCAAATTACTTAGCACGCTCCATCGGTGTTTTGGTATGTATAGTATAGACACTATAATTTCGACAGTTGCGTCGAGATTGGGGTCAGATCGTAGATCAATAACGTATTTATTCACAGTCGTATGTACTTAAGAGGATCACTTAAAACTACAGGTAGATGTTCAAACTACACAAAGCCGGATGATCTGTATATAGGAGGTAGTACTACTGATTTTGCAACCAGTCGTGAAGTTTATATATTACGGCTGCATCTATGCGAATACCCTTATTAAAGATACGCAGGTGGCTTCGTATAGATACACACAGATACATACAGAGACAGATACAATACAGACGCATCCCGACCGCTCATCCATTCTCAATACACACAAAATAGTTATCCATGTTCATGACCAACGCATGAGACGCTACACAAGAGCATGAGACCTAGCAAACGTGCGATGTGATCACTGTGTCTTTACTCGCAGATCCGACATCTCAACAGATATATGTACACGATAGACATGCATACATATGCGCAGTATATCGAAGACTCCACTTCACTACACTGTGAAACCATTAATGCACATGTTCCACAACAATTCTACACATAATTGAAGATATTTACAAGCTTCTGAGATGGTCCTGAAATACGCACGTCTATAATATCTACACATGATGTCTACACATAATTAGAGAATTACACATACATGCATTGTATGGACAACTCACTGTATCCATCTTCTACTGCTCTTCACAGGGCTGGCCCGAGGCCCCGCAGGAGCTCTTGGATAACCTTTCCACCTAGTATCGTCTCGCCTACAATGCCCTGGACATGGTGAGGAAAAACTCTACCGTACCACACCGATCTGTCGAGTGGTGACGATAGCCCAGGATGGAAGATGACATTGCCTGCAAATGCATGTCCGCCAACATGTGAGCACAGCGCAACCCGCACTCCCGATGGCATCGCATCCGAATAGAGCCTATCGTGGTGTTGCAACACTCGGATAAACTCGTCGGCAAGCAATGGGGCAATTGTTCCGCACCGCTCGTCGCGACTGCCATGGCCACAGATGAGCACCAACGGAGAAGCAGCAGTCTCGCCAAACTGTCCAGAGACTGCTATTGGGTCTTCTGTTGATGCTGGGTGTGGAGAGTTGACTTGACTGCTAAAGAATTCCTCGACTTTGTCGAGCGGGATGTTGGCAAAGTATTTGTTATCGGGAAACAGAAACGCAGACGCTGCACCGTGTGGAGCGTCACCAGGGAGATCGCAATTCGTAATGACGACAGGTCGTTGCGACTTTGTCAGGACTGTATTCACACCTCATGCTTACTTACGTCTATAAGCTGGCGTTTTGACTGCGCAATGACTGCTGCGAGCGTGCCTGGAGTGGCGTCGATCTTGCTTGGCCAGTCTGAGTTAGAACAATATCCCCCGAATATAAAAGAATGCCAATTCAACAGCCCCATATTTGAGAAGTTCGTATGCTACATACTAGAGGTACCAGAGCAGATAACCAACTGCTTGGCATGGATAGGAGCAGGTGGCAATTGTCTCTGTTGATCCGGGAACTTGGCCATGTCCGGCATGCAATGAGTACAACCGGTATCAAACTGAGGACTGGGGCATTTTTCAACCGTGTGGATAGCTCGTGCTGGCTGCCGCCAAATAGCGCGTCTTGACACGCTGAACACTCGTACTTGCCACGACATCAGTCTGTCAGAATGGACGAAGGAACAAGATCCGGAACTCGGACCGAGCCTCAGAGGCGACTGCGTCGATAGAATGAGTAGGCAATTGTTGGGTATGTCGGCAAAAACGTAAATAAAAAAATTGCCGTCAGATGTTTAAACTGCTGTCGCAAATTAGAACGTTGGAGAATTTGTCGGCTATATATATGTGCCATGTGTTTTGCAACTTGATTTGCAAATTCTCTGAAGTGGAAATAGTGATAGTTCTAGGCGTTTATGCATGTGGGCAAGTATTAGTACATAAAATTACATCCATGCATACGCAGAGCTAACACAAATGTAAAATCAAGGGATAAAATATGATGGCAACCATATAACGGAACCGATCAAACTATTCAGCAATCTATCGTATGGAAGGCAAGTCTCTGTCTAACGAAAGTTGTTAGAATAATTTGAGGTCCAACAAGCATTTGGGGCATCAGTCCCATCTAGTAACGCAGATGCAGATGCCCACCGTGCATAGACTGGCAAAAATAAATAACGTCTGTTAACATATATTTGTATTCTGCCGCACGAACTACCCTCAGATTGATGGCTCGCTTGGGCATTTGCGAGGTCTGTAATAAGGACAATGCCAACTATAGATGCCCAACTTGCAAAGTGACATAGTGAGTTTCCTCTGAGATGGTTTATTTTTATTTGTTTTGCTGACGCCAGCTGTAAATTAGAGTGCTTCAAGGCTCATAAGCCGTCGTGCCATCCTTTGGATGATGTTCCACCAGACTCGAAAGAAGTGCTAACAACCGCTTCTGTCACAGCAGATTCGGCAGGCAGATTTGCACGCATCTTACAAGACGAAAAAATACAGTACTGCCTGTCGTTCGAGAGTGTGAAACAGCATCTTCAGACGGTCGTTGCTATTCTTGACGACGCCAAGTTATCGGGAGAGGACACCAGAGATGGCCGGGTCGAAGTGGCTCTAAAGCGGTTGCGCGAGCTCCGAAAGGGCGGCAAGGAAGCAAATGAGATTGTCGAAGAGTTCTGCCTGAGGGTCGTTGAGCTTGCAGATGGGGCAGACTAGTTTCACTGTACGGACGATTGCATTTAATATTTTTGGCTTGCATTTGGGATATTTAGCTTGCATTTGAAGGATCAGCTTGCATTTACTGTCAATTTTGTAGATCACAATGTACAGATCAAATGTGAACACCGTATCTGGATACTACCAATACTACTAGTGCACTTGACCATATTTCAAGCAATCACCCAGAGCGCATTTGAATTTTTCTATTTACTAGGCTTTGAGGATGTGCCTAGGGAGTCCCTGGGTCCCAGTGACCTTGACTCGGAAGATCTCGCCGCCCCTATCTGTCAACATCTTGGTCTTTGTCGCGTCGTCCACGTCGGTCTCTGTATCGTACGCCAGCCGGGCTGATGTGACGATGAGATCGTCGAGATTGGGCCCCGCAAACGCAGCGCATGAGATGCGCTCGGCAGGGAACTGGTAGATCTCCAGCAGCTCGCCAGCAGGCGAAAACCGGCGCACCGACGAGGTCCACCACAGCGCCACCCACAGACTGCCGTCGGTGCTGGTGCACATTCCGTCGGGCTCGGGGCTGGCAAACTCGGGGAAGTCCATCTTGATGAACGGCTGGCGATTTGTCAACTCGCCGGTGTGGGGGTCATGGTCGAACTTGAATATCGTATGGGTCATAGAGTCAATAAAGTACATGATTTTGGAGTCGGGCGAGTAAGCAATGCCGTTGGGGATCGTACAGCCCTCGGCCAGCACCTTAAGCTCGTGCGACGTGGGGTCGTAGCGATACAGGTTGCCGTTGGAGTTGAGCTCGGCATCAAAGTCGAACATCGACCCCGCCATGAACCGGCCTTCAGCGTCCACAAATCCGTCGTTGAACCGCATGTTCTGGTCTGCCTCGGATGTGTGGATCTCCACCGCGCTCTGAGGGGTCACCAGCTCTCCATTGCCAGCAGCTGCTCGCACGTCCACGTACGCAAACCCCGTTTTGGTGGCTGCAATGTACTTCAACGGCGTCTGGGTGAGGCCAATAACGCCAATTGTAGTCCCTGTGCTGACCCATTTGTGAGTCGCCCACAACGCGTCTGCTCCTTGATCAGCTTTGGTGTAGTCGACCCAGTGGATCTCACCCTTGACGATGTCAATCCACGCCAGAACGTCGTTGCGTTGGTCATAGAGCGGGCCCTCGCCAAGGTTGAGATGGGGCTCCAGAAATGGCTTGTCGACCACAATTGTCTTCACCATGCTCGTAAGATGTCAATATCAAAAAAATAAGCTAGTAGACCCGGCTGCGCGGCAGCATCCTGATATTTATATAGTTCGTGTGGATCTCTGTACGTCGGATTAATTGGAGTGGGGGTACGCGGGGCAACCGCAATTCCCCGCGTGCCCCGCCATGCAGCACATATCTCCGGCAGCCAGAATGCTGCCCGGTATAGCTCCAGAATAGTACTGTATAATCTGATGGCAGGGGATATACACTTCGTCTCGATGGATTTTATATCCCAACTTTATATCACAGCACTGTAATGCGTCGTCCGAAATTCACTGGAGGGAGCCTTTTTTTGTATGCCGGAGTGCATGCCCTGTGAGGGGGTGCGGTGTGGAGGTGCACAATACGGTGGTGCAGCAGCCACGAAACCACGCAGGTGAACACCGGGCTGAATTCGTCTTCACATAAACAGTCTGATCTTAACCTATACCACATTTCAGTGACATTTCAATTAGCCTATATATGATAAAGAAAACGACGAGAAAATGGTATATTTGTGTAACTTTAGTGATGATAATGCTGGAGGAAATACCGTGCCAGATACTGCTGCATATGTAGACTGTATACAATGATCTAGATGAAAACGATGATGACGACGACAACAACGACGATGATGATGACGTATCAATGTACAGTAATCAATTACTCCGTATGGTGATACATCTATATAATGCCGTATAACGTCGATGCCAAAGTTATAACCTGTTTACTACACGCTGCATGCGTTCAACTCAATTAGCTATTCCGGGGTTTTTTCCTGCAGATGCCGGCGGCGCCTGCAGTACGCCAAACCGCCGCACCAGGTTTGGAAGTTTATAAACATTCAGTTCGCGACTATTGACATCCATACAATGGCCACTGCCGATGACGACGACAATTGGGACGACGACTTTGGCGATGTAGATGTTGGGAACCTGCTGTCCTCGGTATCTTCCGCAGGCACCATCTCAGACACGGAGAGTTTCTACCAGAGGCCCTCCTCCTCACACCGCAATATCAGAATCGATAGCTTTAAAGAGTCCGCCGAGGAAGACGACCAATTCGACCCAGATATCACCACGAAGCTATCCAATCTGAACCTCCAGCAGCCTCGGCGCCGGATACAGAGTTCGTTCTCGTATGGTGCCATCAGCAGCTTGGGAGGAGGATCTGCCGTAACATACTCTCAGGGGTTGTCGCGACCAGACCAGAGGAATGCTGCCTATCAGAGTCCCGCCGGGGATTTTGGCGATGGATTTGATCATATTGATGAGCTTGCCGACGACACGATTGATGCGTTTGGAGATGTACCAACTATTCGTGCCAAACACGCAGTACGAAAGCCCAGCACGCGCCATCTCCAGCAGCCTCCCAATCTCGAGCAGCCCCGCACCGTTTCTCATCGCAGCGACGCGATCTCAGATGAGCTAGGCGACGAATTCGGCGACGAGTTTGGCGACGAGATAGGCTCTGGCAACTTTTTTGCCGACAGGCTCCAGCGGGTCCGTGCACAGCGCTCGGCAGCGTCGGTGAGCTTCGACCTCGACGACGACTGTGACGAGCTGCGTACCAGCTCGCGAGCCCAGTCTGCAATGTCAACCACCTCAGCCACCACGATGGATGACGACGACTTTGACAACGATTTTGAATCGTGCGATATATTTGAAAAGCCAGGAATGTCTCTACAGGCGAGGCTCGAAACGACCAGACGAAAAGCAGAGCACGAGGCTCAGCTGGAGCACCAGGAGCTGACCTCCAAGTATACGGTGCGCAGTAACGGTTCTGGTAACTCAGTGAAATCGCGTAGCAGTGCCACGACGTTTGTAGCTGATCCTGACGGACTGGCGGATTCGGACGACATGGAGCACGGCTTTGAGCTTGACGACAATACAAAACTGGATCCGGCAATGGTCCAGCAGTTCTCGGGTACGGTGCGCCACAAAGGCTCATCTATGGCCTTTCCTGATGGCACGGTGAGGATCAAAAAGTCCATGCCGATGCTACGAGCCGAATCGTCGTCGCGAAACATAAAGAAGTCTCCATCAAAGCAGAGCGCAATATCGAAGTATTATGAGCGCCAAGACACTGACATAGCAGATACGATTAGTGCCAATCGATTCAGTGATGCTTCCAGAACAAAAGCCAACATGCATCACAGGCTACGTCCTGTTCAGTCCATGGCCACTATTGGCCCTCAGCATAGGCTCCCGTTAGCAAGCCATGCTGCTCCAACGTCTGCCGGTAATACAGGTGGTAATACTAGTTCCCATGGGACTCTCAAGAAGGTGCGAAGCCAGTTGACGAGGCCAAAGAACTCGATATTATTTGGAGGAAACGAGTTGGACGATATCAACGAGCTGGCAGTGGACGCGGTGTCTGAACGCAAGTTTCTAACCTACCGTGGCAGAGAACCACTAAATATGGGCGACCGCAAGATAGACATCAACACTTTCAGAGAAAAGAGCCCACAAAAGAAGCTACGCAACAAGCCTACTCTTTCAACATTGCATCAACCTACAGCGTCGAGTCTGCTAAAGCAAACTGCGCCCTCTGCAAAGCAGCATGGTCGCAAAGGAGGTACTATCAGGCAGCTAGGCAAGCCATCCGACATTCCGCAGACTATAGGAGAAATGCGGTTCAATCCAGCGAAGCTTGTATGGGAAGGCAATGACATTGATCTCAAGCGGTTCGATTCGGTCAATACAAAGACCCCGGGATTAATTGCCTTCATATCGAACAAGGGAGTTCAGGTGGTGGGAAATATGGTGTTTGATCCTGAAAAGCTGTACTGGAGAAATACCCAGGAGGACAGTGACCCGTTCGAAGGACTCGATGATCTCGACGTATCGACTACCAACTACCATCACAAATCGTTAGCTGAAGCAGGTGCAGCAGCAGCTTCATCGCTGGCGTCTTCTCTTACTGGAGAGTTCGTCATTGGCAAAGAGTTTGAGCTATCTGCAAAGTATGAAGACAAGCTGCGCCATGAAGATGAGAGGTGGGCGAAGAAAATAGGTGGGTGGCGGCTGCCGAGCACTACCAGGGACCATTTGCATGAGATCAGGGCAATGGTGATGAGGCAGTGATGACGATTTACGAAGACACGATATCATTAAATGTACATTTACATTTTATATTAAATTATTTTTGTGTTTTTTATGTGCTGATTTTGATATTATTTTAAATTTTTGTTTTCGTAATTTTGTTCTTTATTTCATTTGTTCTGTTGGCTTGTATTTCCTTGATTTTGACGTTTTTTCTGCTGCGTCATTCTGACTTTTTTTTCTTCATTTGCACATACCTGAATCTTGATGTCTATTGACAAAGGAAAGATTTTCATCGGTGTTTTTGTCGCAAATCCCTGCTTAAAGTTAGCGTTCGACTCAATCCAATTTCAGCTACTGTTATCGCAGCCGTGCAACGTCTGCTCATCACTGCAGATGTCGGCCTAACCACCGAATTTTTCTTTCCAACATGGAATCCACAAAAAAGCTATCTAAAAAGCAGCTCAAAGCGCAGGAATTCCGCCAGAAAAAGGCCACAGATCCAGACCGCAAGCGCAAGAGAGAAGATGAAATAGAGGATGAAGTCTACGCGCCTTTTGAAGAAAAACAGCCTGCGGACAAAGCCTCTTCCAAAAAATCAAAATCCGAGAAAGCTGACGAAAATTTAAAAGCTGCTACGAAGCAGCACAAGAAGAAGAAGACGGAGAAAACAGAGAAGAAGAAGAAGACAGAAAAGACAGAAAAGACAGAAAAGACAGAAAAGACAGAGAAGAAGGCACGGAAGTCAGAGAAGACAAAGAAGGAAGAAAATCCAGAGACGTCAGCAAAGGCAGGAAAGTCAGATACGTCAGAGACCGAAAAACCAAATAATCGCTACATTGTCTTTTTGGGAAATCTTCCATATGAATGTACTGTCGACGAACTCCAGGCTCATTTCAAGGCAGCTAAGCCAGCAGCTATCCGGCCCCGAAAGGGGTATGCATTTGCCGAGTTTGACGGAGAAAATGCCCACAAGAAGCTGAACGTGGCTCTTCGTCTCCATCACAGCATATTCAAGGATCGAAAGATCAACGTGGAGCTAACAGTAGGCGGCGGCGGCAATTCAGAAGCCCGTCGCAAAAAACTGGAAACTAAGAACGAAAAGCTTCGTCAAGAACATGCCGAGCGAATTCAGGCTGAAGCCAAGGCCGCTAAGGCAAAGACTCAGGCTAAAACAACGACTGAATCGAAACCCAAGCCGAGTAACGGAATCCACCCCGAGCGGGCCAAGCTGCTTGGTCTGTAAGTGATATTTATTAGACGCAGCACCGCCTGGCTGCCGAGCGTTCAAGATTAAGCCATGCAGAACTGCTTTAAACTGTTTACAGCACAATCTGTTGTTTTTGGAGCAGGATTTATATTTTGGTGCATTATTTAATTGTAATAATCAGACCCTCAAATAAAATATAGAGCCATTGAGCAAATGTTTCTTCGACCCCACCAAGTAACGAACATAATCCAGTTACAATCTCGGCACAACAGATCCAATATAACACCGCCAGCCGTAATATCAAAGCAGTCGCCAAGGCAGTTGCCAAGGCAGTTGTCAAGGCAGTTGTCAACAATTATCTATCACAAGTCAACCAGATGTGGCTTGCTGCTGAAACCCAGTGTGTTTGAACGGACCTAATTTATTCGCAATGTTATTGCACAGCTACTGCTTCACTCTGAAAATGGAACTACTGATGTGAACAAAAAAGTTCAATAGTCAGAGCAGGTGGTTGATTGGTTCTGCTCATAACGATTCCATAAAAATACAACCTCTACAGTATGACACACTTCTTTTGTTTCCGCTTGACCACCGGCGGGGTTAGCACCGCGTGGATGGCCTCGTCAAACACCGTCTTGAGGCCCTTTTGCGTCAGCGCTGAGCACTCGAGGTATTTGACGGCGTTAATGTCCTTCGCCATCTGGAGACCCTGTGAGTACGAGATGGGCGCCTGCCTCTTCTCTCGCAGCTTGACAAGCACCTCTTTGTTGTCGCGCAGGTCCAGCTTGGTGCCCACCAAGATGATCGGGGTGTTGGGAGCATGGTGGGTGATCTCCGGGTACCACTTGGTCTTGACATTCTCGAACGAGGGCGGCGATACCAGCGAAAAGCAGATGAGAAACACGCCTGTTTGCGGGTACGACAGAGGTCTCAGGCGATCATAGTCCTCCTGGCCAGCAGTGTCCCACAAGCCCAGATTGATGGGTTGCGAGTCGACCATGACATTGGCCGAGTAATTGTCGAATCTGGCGTCAGAACCGCTTGCTAATCGTTTATCTAACAGGCGTTCACCACCACCAACTCACCACCAAGAACACCAAAAACAAAAGCACACTTACACCGTCGGGATATACTCTCCTGGAAATGCATTGGTGGTGTACGAGATGAGCATACAGGTTTTACCCACAGCACTGCTGTTAGCACACGCTCGCGACCGTTGAAGAACTCACCCATCGCCCGTCACGACACACTTGATGCTCTGCATGTGGTCTCTATCAAAAGTAGGTCAAATCGATAAGTCAGGAACCCCTATTTAGGTCTGGGCAGGGACAATCGAAGACCATGACATATCGACAGGTACAATAGTGGGTAGCCTTGTTTTAGCATTGCCAGTTCTGCTGTGCACAGGCAAAAACAGTTTACACTTGCTGAATATAAATACTCTGTTTCGTGGCCTGATGACGCTCTAAACTCTATATAGTCAACCAACACGGTTTTGCACTAATGTTCATACCCTATGTAGTATTCATCCTGGGGGGGGGTCACAGCATCGAAACTTAATATCTTCCTCACCCGTGAGCAAAAAACAGATGTTTTCAACTCAATTGACTAGTATCAGTGAAAGACACGTAAATATAGCAAAAATACAGTTGTATGGCCGAGCAGATGTTGATTTCAGCCGATAACGAGGCGGAAATCATCAGCTCGGGTGTGCCTGAAACGATCCCATCTATAAACAAGCAGAGGAAGCATCAAGTAAAAATATAATTCGAAACAAAAACAGAACAGCACAAAGCAAAACGTATCATTTTATGTTTTTACGTTGATACGAAAAGACGATTGTCTAGAGGAACTGCCTTTCAGCTGCACAATCAGTACTTCGACATTCATCGCACTTTCGAGCCGTACATACTGACAGATCACATCCAACACAGACAATGAAAGCAGCATTAGCTGACGACGACAAGAATTAATATAAACACAACTGACACCATTCTTGACTAGTGAATAGCAAAATAGAAAGTTCAGCTACCGCCAGTAAAAAAAAATGATGACCGACGCACATTTATTCACATATACTCACTTAGTCTTCAGAAAGATGTCCGTTCAAGCGTCAGATTCTTAATACACAACCCCCATACTAAGCCGCTACCGTCTCAGCGGGCTTCTCATCTTCTGGCTTCGTCTTGGTGTCATCTACCTTGGTGCTGTCGTCCAGCTTGCCCTTGTTGTCAATCTTGTTCTCTATGAGGTTGTGGAACGCAATAATGGCCCGCACCAGACTGCTCAAGTAGATCACCATCAGCTCGTCATTGGTCTTGACTGTGAACGCGTTTTTGAGCGAGCCCTCTCCCTCTGGTGCGTCGCCTACGTTCGACGTCGAAAGGTTCGGCAACAGGTTGAAGACGTCCTGCAGCTTGCCAATAATGTCGTGGCTGACCGGCAGCTGTCCTGCCAGCACCTTCTCCAGGTATTTCGCAATGTCACGCAGGTGGTTATGCAGGCCCTGGAGAGACGTGAGTTGGTTGGTGATGCGCGTCGACAGCGATCCAGCAGCAGCATCGCGAATATTGCGCAGAAGATGCTCAACACCAATCTCCTCGGCTTCCTCAGCCTCTATCAGGGAAGGAACATGCACAAACGTCTTGTCAGAGGCGGTCCCGTCGTCCTTGATTTCCTCGATCGCAATATAGGCATCGGTGGGAATGCCAACCGACTTGGGCTGCACATCGACAATGAGCAGCAGCGGGTCTGGAGTATATCGTTTGAACAGCTCGTTGATCTGGAGGTCTGATGCCCGCAGTTTGGGGCCACTGTGATACCACCCAATGAGCTTCTCCTTCGCATTGACCTTGCGGAACATGTCTCCCATACCGTCGATATAGTCATGGTCCAGAAACCACACATTGGCGTTCTTGTCGTCCTCCTCGAAGGGCACTGCGAAGCTGTTGGTCACCCGGATGCGATTTCCCCGCTTGTCCCCCAGCAGCACCCCGACAACCCGCTTCCGAGTGTCCTTGGCAATGCGATTATAGTGATCCACTACTGACAGCAGCACCAGTGGTGCAACAGTCACAGACGTCGCAACACTCATTATGTTTTCACAAGTGTATGATTGATTTTACGAGTAAAGTGCGTAAGCTGCTGAAAGGACCAGTTCACCAGGTTGCCACGACGTGAGGCTGGCTGCATTGCCCGCAAAGGCATGTAGGCGATGGATTAAAGCATAATTTCCATCTCGATTATTAACCGAAATAGTCGAAGCAGCCTATGGAACATTAGTTATATTGACTGACTAAACTGCTGCTTTCAGTCTGAAGATATATCTAGTTGCATTTCTTGTGAGAGATCTACTAGCAAGTTGCCACATTACTTTCGTCTTCTGTCGATTATAAATATTCTGATCGGGCGAACAACTGAAAAAGTAGTCTAGTCTAGGAATCCACTCTTGAACATCTGAATCTGTTCTGGACAGCTAAAATTTTGGTTGGTTGGTAGCCAGCATGCCATTTGGACAGCTCGTAATTGGGCCTCCTGGGTCGGGCAAGTCGACCTACTGCTTTGGCATGCACCAGTTTTTGAGTGCAATCGGCCGGAAACCGTCAGTAATCAATCTGGATCCTGCTAATGACCGAACCAATTATCCATGTGCCCTGGACATCCGGGATTTTACACGCCTGGAAGACATCATGCAGTCAGAGAACCTTGGTCCCAATGGCGGGCTGATGTTTGCCTTGGAAGAGATGGACGCTTCGGTGGACGAGTTTATTTCGCAGATCCGCCAGCTCGGCAAGTCGGAATACTTTGTTTTCGACTGCCCTGGCCAGGTGGAGCTGTTTACGAGCCACTCGTCACTGCACACTATCTTCAAAAAGCTCGAAAAAGAGCTCGAATTCCGGCTCGTGGTAGTGCATCTCATTGATTCATATTATATCACATCTCCCAGCCAGTACATCTCCATTGTGCTGCTGGCGCTACGAAGCATGCTGCAGCTGGATCTTCCTCACGTCAATGTGCTGAGTAAAATCGATCTGCTCGCCAACTATGGCGAACTCCCGTTTAGACTCGACTTTTACACCGACGTCGAAGATCTCAGTTATCTGTTTCCCTACGTGGAAAGGGAATCTCCCTCGTTGCTTGGCAAGAAGTATGCAACACTCACAAAGGCAATAGCCGAGGTCGTCAATGACTTTGGCCTGGTGGGATTTGAAGTCCTGGCTGTCGAGGACAAAAAGTCCATGATACATCTGCTGTCTGTTCTGGATAAGGCCACCGGATATCTGTTTGGTGCTACCGAAGTGGGCGGCGATACAGTGTGGGTCGAGGCTACAAGGCAAGGTGGATATTTGGAGGAGGCAACCGATATTCAGGAGCGATGGATTGATTATAAGGACGACTATGATAGAGCAGAGCAGGAGGCTGCCGACAGCACAAAACAACAAGACAACACGCCGCTCAGTGAAGAGGAGCAATGGCAACAAGCATTAGGTGATTGGGAACAGCAGCATGGCGTGTCTGCTGTCAAACAGGATAGTACGAAACAGGACTGATATGGTTCTAATTGCCGAACTTTTGTAAATATACAATGCATGACAACTAAAGAAACAATATGAAACCACCCCCGAATCTCTGCACAGCGTAGTCCGGAAATGTTTATCAAGATCACTTTCTACTATATTCAACGTGCTGCTCAAGCTTCTGGTGCCTGCTGCGCCAAGAACGCTTCTGCTTCTGCGATCTTCGCTTTTGCCTCCGTCTCATCATCATCAAAGTTCCCTTTTTCCTGTGTTAGTTGATGACGGTCACATTCACTGCTGCATTACTCACAACGAACGACTTGAGGCCTTCTAAGCTTGCCTGGACGCGTTTTCTGATGTCCGGGATCATTTGTTCAGTATCACGCAGCACATCAACCATTTTCTTAATGTCGTATGAATCAGCGCCATCCTCTCGCATTTTGGCCAGCTTCTGCTCATGCTCTTCAATTTCCTTGCGATAAAGTTTGTCCTCCTTCATCAATCGAGCGAGCGCATTGATTTTAATTTGCAGCTGGGTAGGTGCCATGTTGTAAAATGATGGAAAAACAACCCCTGAGCCTCTATCGTGACATCCTACTGTACGGCTGTCAGCAGATACATGAACATCAGCTGTCGAACGTTGAGGAAAACGAGTTGAAACAAACCGGAAGAAAAGTAAAAAACAATTTTGAAATTTTGTAATAATATTTCAAAGGCGCATAAAAGATCCTGCATTTGTTGGAAATATAATAGTTGCCTCTCAGACTGGATATAATAGCACTTAGTTACGTGATCGCTACTACATCTGTCCCGCCGCAGAGTTCTCGATATTTGACATCTTGCTCTCAACGTGGGGACGATGTCGCTCCAGTCCAATATCATGGGCGGTATTCGTATTATGGAGTCGCGGTTGTCGTTACTGCAATCAAAACATCGTCAGTATCTGAGCCTGCGAAATAGTGTTCAGTCTGAGCCCAAGTCCGTTACATTAACAAGTGGAAAAATGATGGTCGATATTGGGGATTCGTGGTTTGTGGAGATGAACATCAACGATGGCATCACGTTTCTGGAGCGTAGAATTGCAGCAGTCGAGGAGGATATGGCTCAGATACTGAGTGATCTTTCTTTGGCACGAAAGTCAGCCTCAAATCTGAAACGACTAGCAGAACCTGCGTCGCAGTCTGCGAATGGTAGTGCCGTACAAACGACCTTGACCACAGAAACTACGAATATGACTATCGAACCGTATTCTGGCCAATCGACCAAGTCACCAAGAACATCGACATCTGACGAAGAGGAACAAGATATATTCATCAGTGAAGAGGGTCTGCCTATGATGGACATACGCGAGGAGCTGGATGAGGATGGTAATGTTATATCTTCAACTGTCGAGCCCCAAAACAAGAATCATGAGCTTCGGGAGTTTGCAGAAAATCATCTATCTCGAATAATAAAGCAGCGAGAAGAGGAAATGTCAAAGGGTCGCCAGAATCAACCTGCTCAAAAGGTATACTTTGGCCCAGAAAGACCGCCCTCAATGCTGGGAGGATCTCCAAAGATTGTTGAGCTTGACCAAGAAATAATAAAAACGGAGTCTGTTCCTGGAAAGACAGCGAAAAAGGTGGTTAAAGGCACCATAGGACAAGATCCACACCAGCGGCTAGAGCAAAAGCGAGAACAGAAGCCAGAGGAAAAGCCAGAGGAGAAGCCAGAGGAAAAGCCAGAACAAAAACCGCCACAGCGACCTGATCAGAATTCAGAGCAGAAGCCGGATAAGAGCACAGATCAACTGCGAGAGCAAAAGCAAAATATTAATTCAGGACCAGAACTTGAACTAAATGTTGCTAAGGGCGGGGCAGAAATTCCTGATTGGCAGGCTAATATAAATAACAACAAAGCAAAGTGGAATTTCGATCCTGATGAAATGCTTGAGCTGGAAGTATTAGCCGATAACTATGAAGAGGACGAGGATGAAGAGGACGAAGATGAAGAGGACGAGGAGGACGACGAAGCTGATGAAGATAAATATGGGCGTACTAGGGGATCGTTATTCCCCTTTCAAATTCCACCAGCGAAGCCCAGCGATGTGTCAGATGCAAAGGTCAAGTTCTCTTCAACTGTGGATATCAAAACTTTTTCTAGTCATGAGCCTGTTTTGCAAATTTCAGATAATAATCCAGAAGATGCCTGGGAAAGCGAGAGTGCTTCCGACGAGGCGGGGACATCTATTTCTAAGAAGACAACACAAAAGCTTTCTCGATTTAAGGCTGAGAGGGAGATGGCCCGAGGGTCTAAGTCTAAATCGTCAAGTCGCGACGAGGGTGTCATAGCCAATATAATCGAAAACCCAGTTTCGTCTAGTGTCGAGCGACCCATTTCTGATATTGTCGAGCATGAACTGCCTGACGAAAAGAGAGCAGCAGCATTGAAAAGAAATATCTTCATAAAGAGAGAGCGTCCTAACATAAAGGCTGCACCAGTTTCAAAACGTGGGACGCTGAATGTTGAAGAGCCAACATTTACCTCTATTGCATCTGGAATCGCTGCCAGCAATGATCAAGGGAAGCATTCTTTTGGTAACGACGTTTATGAGCAGGCTGTCCAAAACTTTCGAAATGCTGTCATCAGTGAAGAACAGTTCTTAGAACTGCATGACAATTTTGAGGAAGAAGATAATGATGTGGACGAAGATTCTGAACAGGTTTCTGACAGGCCTATTATTTCGGATAGTATTGTAGAGCATGATAGTGATGGCACTAACAGTGAGGATAATGAGTGGACTGAGGACTACGATTATGATCAAGCGGTGACTCACAGGGAGATCGCCGAGGAATACCAGCGACTACGACAAAAGTTGGTTAACGAATCTGGTGGGTTTAGAAAAACCGACCAAGAGCGAGTATTTGAGCCCATCAATGAAGATGGGTCAGAAGTCAAGATCAGTCGATTTAGAGCGGCCCGTCTTGCTAACCGACCGCGTCAATAAAATGCATTTTCCACATTTATTCTCGCAATTGTTTTATGTACTTTTGCATTACTTTGGAACTTGTTTTAAGTGGGTGTAATGCTGTCAATCCTACATCACACTCAAGAAGACACTCTATAGCAGAGTTTGTTCCACATATCAAACAATATCCAGACTCTAACACGCAACTCTAGATCTATTTGGTTGTGTGTTCGTTTCCTGGATTACATTTCCCTTCCCTCTCTTGCGCGGTCTCAAAAAAATGCAGACTCTCCAGTTATCGCTCTCCCAAGTATAAGTCTATAATTAGCTTCAAACACTCCAACTGCAGTTTAGTTCTTCAAAAGAGCAAAAAAAAAAATGGTATCCGACTTACGCATGAATGTCACTCTGTCCTTCATCTAAAGTTAGTAAAGAGCCGTGCTGCACTGTAACGAAACTTACAAGTCTGGGCTACCCATAGATTCTGAGCAATTCTTCCAATATGATATTCATCACTAGTTGCATTGCCGCCAAACACTTCCATAAGACAATAGTTAGCAATTAAATGCATCCAAGTCAAAGACAGCTGAGCTTACCTTCGTGTGTTGGCGAGTGCTCTATCACAATTATGGCGCTTTATCAGACTGATCATTTCAGGCGTGGCTTTTCCATCATCCTTTAACCTTCCGACTTGGACGCATGCTGTGAGTCCGTATGCCACGTCGGTCAGCGCATCTGCCAGCTTCTTTTGAATAAGCTGGTATTTAGCCAATGGGTTTCCCTGGAATTGCTTCCGTTCCAGAGCATAGGTTCTGGCAAGCTTGATAGCCTCCTCCAAGGCACCTATAGTCCCCCATGCAATACCGTAACGAGCACTGTTGAGACAAGTGAATGGGCCTTTGAGACCTTTGATTGACGGAAACAAGTTCTCTTCAGGAACTTCGACTTCGTCCATCTGTATCATACCAGTAATACTAGCTCGAAGAGCAATCTTATTTTTGATAGGAGGAGTAGCAAGCCCTGGTCCTGCCTTTGATCTTTCTATTAGAAAGCCACGAATATCCCCATCCAGTTTTGCCCAAACTAGTAGCACATCTGCTATGGGGGAGTTGGTGATCCAGTTCTTAGCTCCGCTTAGGAGATACACTCCCTTTTTAGTAGGATGTCTACGGGCAACTGTCTCCATTGAACCAGGATCAGACCCGTGGTTGGGCTCAGTCAATCCGAAACATCCTATCAGGTCTCCCTTCGCCAGTTTTGGCAAAAACCGGTCCTTCTGCTCTGCCGTTCCAAACTCATTGATCGGTAGCATAACCAAAGAAGACTGTACACTCATTGCAGAACGAAACCCAGAGTCGACTCGCTCGACTTCTCGAGCCACTAATCCATAAGCCACCGAAGATACGCCAGGACATCCGTATCCCTCTATAGTAGAACCCAAGAGACCCAATTCACCCATTTCCGCCATCATAGATTTGTCAAATACCTCAGTACGATAACCCTCCAGCACTCTTGGGTATAGACGTTCTTGGCAGAACTCTTTGGCGACAGTTGAGATCGCGATTTCATCCTCAGTAAGAAGGGTTTCTTCTAGCTTCAGAGGATCTTGCCAATCAAATACGAGCTTTGAGCTGGCTGACCTTAGCGCGAGGTGAGTCGAGAACAGTCGCTTTGAGGCCAATCTAAAACCCAGCATTTCAGTTTATTTGTTTATCTTCCGTTCGGGCTATATATACAATTGAGTCTCAAATGTTCTCCGCGTTAACAGTTGACAATATTATATGTGATGAGCGCGGTAGAACCGTCGGCGGCTAATTATTGGAGACATGCATGAAGGCGCGGGGTAACTGCTAGCTTGCAATGCAATATCCATAGAACAAATGTAAGTTCTGCAACGGAGGGTATCGCAAGTCTGACTGTTTATACGCTTGGAACATATTATGACTGTGAATTACAATGTCAGATAAAAAAATAGTGCTCAAATGATCAAAAAATTTGACTACTTTGTATTTCGTTCCGCAACCGATGGAGTTCGCTATCAGTTGAAAATATGTCCCACAATGCATATCATTCTCAGATCTACCACGAAATCGAAATGACGAGCTTTCTTCTTGACTTTTTGACCTTCCTTGGCGGCAAAACGAGGTTTATCATGGACAATGGGCGTCTTACGCTTCGTCGAAAGACTCCATTTCGCCTCTTTCGATTACCTCTTGCTCTCAATACCGACGGAACCAGCACCGACAGCACGTATTCAAAGAACCATCCATATTTCATCTTAAACATAATAAGCGGTATCGCCTTTCTGCCCTTTTTGATGGCTAGAATTGATCGTGATGGATTTGATGATCCTGTAGATTGAAACTCGAAACCGCAGGAATTGATATCATGTTCTCGCCTAAACGCTCTGCGGATTTTCTGCCATTTTCTCCGTAATCTTTGTCTCCTCCCAAGATAGAGCTTTGGGGGAGTGAATTTTACTTCCATGTTGCGAAACAGTATAACATAGTGCTGAGAGATCTGTTTCACCCTCTATTTTCGGGTATGGGTAGTTGATGCCTATGCTTTGACGGTTGTAAGAGTGGTTTGTTGTGTTGCCGCCATGTAACCTTTGTGAACACTGCAGCTGTCAAATGATCGGCAATGCACATCGCTTGATTAATGCATGGTTAATCACCCCGCAGAACACCAGCTCCTCAAGCTTGCGTGAAGGATTACTTTTGAATATTCCTTTATCATTTGGCAGTGAGATAATTTGCTTGGTCTGCTGTTGGCTCAACTGGCCAACTGGCCTTTTCCATACATAACACGACCAGCAGAAAAGGCTACTCATAATTACGAACGGTCCGTCTTAGATCATCGTTAGTAACGGAAAGCAGAGAAAAGAAGGCGTTCCACAAAGTAGTTGGAATTGTATATTGCTACGAATAAGCTTGTGATACGCATGTTACTAAGCCATCTATACCGTTATAGAAAAACAGGGAGGTATGAAAATTATCACACGCATGAAAGGAAGAGACCAAGCAATTCAAATAGCCAGTTCATTTCCCTCAACATCTGTTTGGCGCAGTGATACATCTCCATAGGCATTGACCTCATATTTAGCAAACTGTCTGGCTGGAATTCGCCGATGAAACATAATATCCAGCTCCTCATAGGTCCTACGATTTGACTCGGGTAAACGGAAATATGCCCATATAGTAGTTAACAAAGACAATCCACCCCAAAAGAAACCAGTAGCACCCTTCCAATTCCACTTCGTGGGATTGATCATATATGGCTCGAGAACTCCTGATACAATATCTGACAGCTGATGTGCAGTTTTTGCCAATGAAACTGTTTGAGCACGGACATGAATAGCTGACATTTCACTGCTAGCAGCATATGCGGCAGGCCCTAGCGTCAAGTTATAAGCACAGACCCATACGATAGAAAGAGCCACTTGTGTCCATTTTGTGCCAGGAGTTGCAGGGACCACGGCCAAAATTCCTATAATCAGACATAGAGAAGTCAGGCTTATGAATCCAATGACATAGGGCTTTCGTCTTCCCCACTTTGCAATTATAAACTGACCAACAAATGTACTGATAAGCCCAACTCCAGTTGCAGCAGTAGTGATTTTAAAGCTCGACTTATCGGAAATTCCAGCCTGTTCCCAAAAATATGTTCCCGGATCCAGCATGGAGATTCCACAAGTAACCTGTCCCACAAAAACCATACAGGCAATCTCAGTACGTCGCAAGTTGGTTCCTTTGAAGCAATCGATGTAAGACGAGCCAGACATAACCTCGTTCTCGTAATCAACTGTATGGACAATCATGTTAAGTGTGTCTTTCACCTCATCTTCGTTCTTATTCGCGAGTCTTCTTATAGATTTTTCAGCTTCATCAATTCTATTATGCCTTACAAGCCACCAAGGAGACTCGGGTGCAAACAGGCAGGTCAAAGCAAGGGGAACTGGCCAAATCCACTGGATTGCAAAGGGGATGCGATATGCCCACTCATCCGAGCGTGACTCAAGGCCTTGAAGAACCCCTATAGAGATGAATTGGCCAATGATCTGGGACACATTACCGCTCCAACTTGTCATGAATCCTCGCAGCACAACAGGACAAACCTCAGACGCATACGCTGGTCCCACAGTAGTAAATATACCCCACGGGATACCGCATAGGATTTCACCAACCACCAGTACCTCAATTGAGGGAGCAAAAAACGGAATAAAAATAAGCCCAGTCATTGCACACAATGCACCGATCATCACCTTCTTGTATCCCCACCTTGAACTTATTAGCCCACTAAGCTGTGAACCCGTGATAATACCACACGTAGCACTATCACCGAGCCCTACCTGCCAAGGGGCTGATAGCTGATATCCTGTACCTTTATAGTACTGTCCGTATTTCTTTTGAAATGAAGGATAACCAAAGAAATTTCCCATTAAACTGTTATCGTACCCTACCATTGCAATCGACAGCGAGAGCATGATCGACCAAAACATAGCTTTCCACTCCTGTCGCGCAGCTGCCCAAAGTCCTTGGGTGCGTTCGCGGTTAGCCCCATTTTGCCCACTCTCGACAACTTCCTTCCAGTCGGTCTTTACCAAATCCTTATCGTGCGACATATGGATTTCTGACATTATAGCTTGATTTTCGAATCGGCTATTCGCGATGTGAAATTTGGATCCAATTCATAAAAATGTTGTAGCACTGCCGACCTTTATAGTTACATATTTATACACAGCAGTTGGGACCTGCTAATCATTATCCCCTCACACCCCACCATAGCAATAAGCTATATGATAACCTCACTTTTTCCGTTATTTCGGAGATGCACGCAGATTAGTTGCGCTATCTAGAGCTAGCGTCGCACCGTACGGTTAGATGATATCGATCCCCCGCTGAAAAGCTCCCCACTTTTGCGAGGCTCATGGAAAGGTGGGTGGCTATCGCAATATAAAGTTGCGGGGTCGGCCGATAAGTGGCTTGGTAGACCAAAAAAACAAGCGCACTATGACCAAATTGGATGACATCAGATCCCAGCAAGATTTTAGCAGGTTTGCATCCAGACGTTCTGTAGTCTACTCGAAAAAGGGCATTATCGCCAGCTCGCAGCCTCTGGCGTGCCAGGCAGGAATCACGGCCCTCAGCCTTGGCGGAAACGCCGCCGATGCTGCTGTCGCGGTTGCCGCTGCATTAGGAGTTACCGAACCCATGTCAACGGGGCTTGGTGGTGATATGTTCTGCTTATATTGGAATAATAACACGAAGCAGCTTTCGGCCATTAATGGATCTGGACGAGCTCCTGCAGCATTGACGCTGGAAAAATGCCGCCAGCTGGGTCTCCAAGGAACATCGATACCAGGTAGTAGCATTCATGCTGTGACAGTTCCGGGAGCTGTTGCGGGGATGATCGATACCATCGAAATGCTTGGCTCTGGTAACGTAACGTTGCACCAGATATTGGAACCTGCCATAAAGTTAGCTGCAGAAGGCTTTCCTGTTTCGGAAGTAACCGCCGATCAGTGGGTAGAGGTTGAAGATAAGATAAGGGAACAGTACCCTAACGGGCATGAACTGCTGCTCAGCACTGGACTAGCTCCTCGGGCTGGTGAGATATTCACGAATCCAACGCTGGCCGAGTCTTTGAGGCAGGTCGCTAAACATGGGAAGGCAGGATTCTATGACGGCTATATAGCGCAGGAAATCGTAAATGTGATTCAGGAAAATGGTGGGGTAATGACTTTGCAAGATCTCGCATCCCACACATCGACGTTTGAAAAACCAATTTCTGTCAAGTTCAGAGACATCGAGCTATATGAATGTGCACCTAATTGCGCCGGCTTAGTTGCTCTTGAAGCTCTTTCCATTATCAGAAATCTGGAGCAAGAGGGAAAAATCCCACCGATAGAACAACTCGGCCACAATTCCGCTTCTTACCTACACGTGGTCATCGAGGCGCTGCGAAATGCCTTTAGCGACGGATATAAACATGTGGCGGACATTCATAAGGTGGATGTACCAGTTACAGAGCTACTTTCGGATGAATACTTAAGAACGATTGCTTCTGGAATCGATATCAACTCGGTCAATGCCAATATCTCTCATGCTTTTCCGCTCAGCCAGTCAGACACAGTATATCTTACTACGTCCGATTCAGAGGGAAATGCCTGTAGCTTCATCACATCTAATGCATCCAATTTTGGTATGGGGGCCGTTCCAAGAGGCTGTGGATTCCCTCTTCAAAATAGAGGCTCTGGCTTCCACCTTATTGAGGGCCATTCCAACTGTATTGCTCCGGGGAAGCGGCCATACCATACTATTCTTCCCGCAATGATTCTGAAGAATAATGAGTTGTATGCTGCTTATGGAGTTATGGGAGGGTTTATGCAACCTCAGGGTCATTTGCAAGTACTTCTAAATCTCGTATGCTTCGGTATGAACCCACAGGATGCTCTGGACTCTCCTCGAATTCTAATACGGGCTGGTGTGCATGTGGATGATGACCCGGAAGATATGCAGAATCACACCACAGCAAAGTCAGAAGTCTCAGTGGAGACTGGAATACACAGCTCTGTTATCGCAGAGCTTTGCAGTCTTGGTCATGATGCTCGGAGTATAACCGGCTGGACAAGAGCTATGTTCGGTCGCGGTCAGATCATCAAACCAGTTTACAAAGACGGAAAGCTGATAGTATATCATGCTGGAAGTGACCTTCGTGGCGACGGTCATGCTGTGCCATATTTCTAGAACTCATTTAGCAACTTTGCATACACCTATATATAACTTATGAAATTCATTCTTAGAATGATGAATAATTCTGCGAACTTTTGATGATGCCGGCCAAGAAACGCATACCACTTTTTATACAGAAAGCGTATGAAGAGCGATGTGGAGTATAAAGTCCTGCATCGACCAGACTGCATGATTCGTTAATTAAGAGATGTTGACCGCCAGATACATCTGTGATAGCTGCAACTTTCTAGATGCTTGCACTATCCGATCTGAGCTTCTTCTGTTGCCGCTTGCACCGACTCATCTGGAACATTTTCAGAGGGTGTAACCATGGGGAGGATGAAAGCTGCTAAAGTAGGTTGCTGTGGTGGTGAATGCTTATCGAGTGCTGCAGTTGGATGTGACTGATCAACAATACTTGCCAGCGATTCAAGTGGCGGTCTTTTCCATACCTCATCATCTTCATCATCCTCATCCCAATTAAAATGTCCATGAGATAGTTCTTCAGAAGTTGGCCTCCGTGCCGAAGCAATTCCCCGCTTTATCAAGTCTTCGTAAGATTCTTTCCTAACAGTTGTAGCATCTTCGAGACCCACAGTAGCCGGCACAGATTTGAAAAGCTGTTCCAAGTCAATAGAGGTCCACGTCGAAGAGGTATCAGTTGATGTTTCTGATACCTGATCACCTCGTTGGCGCGCACAGACAAGTGAGCAAGATAGGATTGCTGGATCATAAGGCATGTTGATGCCAGCGGGGGGACTGAACATAGGCGGAGCGTACCGCTTGCAGACTTTGCTTTTGTCGGCCACTTGTGATCGGTCTACTCCTGAGTATTTGTCCTCTTCGTCCAGACCACGATCATCGACCTCAATGCCACGTTCCTCAGCCAAGTGGAAGTTGCCGTTGTGCGACGTCTTCATGATCTCAGCAGCAATTTTTTCAGCTCGCTTGAGTCGCTTTTCATACTCAGGACGAGTCTTGTCTATTGCAGTCGTGTAGTGGAGCTCATCAAAGCTGGACTCCACTCCAAACTTCTGCTTGTCAACAGCAAATTGGTCCCATTTACTGTTGGGAGTATCTTCCAATGATTCCAGCATCTCATCCTTAGCAGTGGATACCCATCGCTGGAGTTCTCTTTCATCATGTGGTCTGTGCTTACTCGCGATGGCACTGTCAGTCTTGAAGACGCTGCTACGAGCGCAGCTTGTAGGCTCCTCCACTGTTGCATCACACTCTTTGATTTGATATGCGTATTCACAGAGTCCTTTGGTCTGCATTCATCGAGACCAGTGGGCCTCGATCCTAGTCCTTGGCAGTCAACGAGGCCCGAAATAGTGCCAATCGTCGACTGTGTTTTATCGGATCCCAAAGTCGTCATGTAATCAGTCGTACTAAATCCACCGGCAGTCTTGGTATCCTTCTTGTCCTTAAGGATACTGGGTACTAGAGCTGGTCCCTGGCAGTCAAAGAGCCCTGAAATAGTGCCCATCGTCGACTGCGTTTTATTGGATTCCAAAGTCGTCATGTAATCGATCATAGTAAACCCATCAGCATTCTTGGTGTTCTTCTTTTCCTTTAGAATACTAGGTCTTACAACTGATGCCTCGCACTGAAAGTAAGATTTCATGCCATCCTCCGTGGCATTTCTGTGGTGATCGGAACTCGAACAGATTGTCATATAGCCATCTGGCGTGAAGCCTCCACGTTGGCTTCGACTGATACTGCCAATACTGTCCTGTGATTGTTTAGGGAAACGACGCGGTGCTACTACACCCAGTTGTCGTTTCCAGACTCTCAAGCACTGGGTAATAATAAGCATCGTTAGCTTCATGAATATGGCTATGATAACGAAAGCGTTTGTGTTCATTCTCAGGACATAAATTGTAGCACAGACAGCTGCAGCATATCTGGCTAGAGTCCTAGCGTTATCCATGGCACGGATAATGCAATCAGCAGCTCTTCCTTGAGCTGCATCAGAGATCGTAACCGGGACTCTGGCGTGACCTCCGTTTCTAGAAACTGTCCTGTCCCGTAGATGCTGGTCGTGATAGTCATCGTGATCTTGATCCTCATCGTGATCCTCATCCTTATCCTGATCTTGATCTTGATCATTCGAAGGGCA